>NMRB01001228.1:170618-211138 GCA_002633025.1 Notospermus geniculatus
AAAAAAACTGAATCGCATTCTTCTGTTAATTCTAACAGTGTTCTTAAGAATACTTCTATGTCAATCTCAATTCTGTCCAGCAGGCCACCAGGCTGCAAATCTCGTTCTTGACAGCTCATCGGAAGTGTTAAGCCGTAAATTGGCTTTGATCGGCTTGCCGCGGCAGTTTTGATTGACAAATAGATCAGGCCACCCGCTAAAGCGTCAAGTTATTGCGATGAACTGAAGTCATCAGATTTGCCAGTTAGCTTGACCAAAGTGCTATTTCACCATGAACTTGCTTTGGATCGTTTCGCCAGTTCCAATTAGCGGCTACAGGTTTGGCAATACCGTGACAACAGCCACATTTTTATATTATAACACTGGCACTCTATCGGAAAAGGGTTTCGTACTTATATCAGCGCTTTTAGCGGAAGTACATAAGTACTCTTGCTGTTTCTGATAATGAGTTTTCTGCGAAGTTCTTTAGCAATACTAAGTGGTTTATTGACCATCGACCTGGCTGAGCGATGCTGGGCGAATATTTCAATTTTGCAAACAAATTACTTGCTGTACGATATTGGCGGATATTATTCTTAGGACGACATCAAAGGCAAGGTTTTTTGTTGACTAAGCCATTTACTAGATCATTCAATACATGTGCACTTTTACCCGATTTATTTGTTTTCTGTAGGTGCTAGACCCACAATCACAGCTACACGTTATGTACGAAACGGACACTGTTTCCATATGATGGCAGTAGTGGCTACCACAAAAGACTTACAATACCACAGCCTGGTTCGCGTTGAATCGGCTATTCTCCGGTAGAGGTTTTGCTGATCAACTAGCCGTTTACGTGCGAATGTCGTCCCTACCACATCAACCTTCGCTGTTAACAGAAGCGGATTCCGGATTCTGGAAATGGGGCTCATGTCTGGCAGTACCTTCCCTGAGGTTCGCCTGTAGTGGGATCAGGGGACGTGCAACGGAACAACGAAATAAAATATCTGTTTATCAGGCTGTTTAAAGAATCATGGCGATTATGGAAACCTGGTGACAAGACGTATATAGCCATACCCTGGAATACAGTAAGGCGGCAGATTCCCTATTTTATGGTGTTTTAATACCAAAGAGATGGAAGATGAAACCATTCAACTTTCGCTCGTCCCACGGAAGCTGTTGTGAATAAAGCCCCTGGGAATTTATACTGAGCCGAATCGGGTGTCATGACCTTTCTTTGAGATGCACTTACATGACTTACAGGACTCGACTTCTAGATCATCCTACCTCGTAAATTCTGGGCGGTTCAAATCCCTCTTTACACATGCAGTATTTCGTCCTGTACGCATATCACTGCAGTGAGAAATATTCGTTCCCAAGTCTGATGATCCCGTACATTACACCACCTCGTAAAGTACACTTCGCCTCGTACTACTCAGGAGAAGCCGATAGGCGTAATCTCCCCGTTGAAGAATACCGGTAAACACAATTCAGGTTCACAATTCCTTTGATCCCAGGACCATTCATATTACTAAACTTACACTATCTCAGTCTTGGTGGAGTTCCACACAACTGAAGAGGAAGTCCAACGGTTGGAAATGCCAACAAAATTTGTTGGAGAAGATCTGATACTTTTCATTGTCTTAAATAAACCAGGGTACATGTATGTATACATTTGTAGTTCGACATACGTGTAATGCAATGAATCATGGAATCGAGTCATTCTGCCGCAGAATCCCTTCCGATTCGTGGCCTGCAATGGGTGTCTACAGCTTGTCGTTACGCAATCAATAAAGTTGACGGCGAGAGCAGGAAAATCCATCACCTTCGTAACCACTAACAAAAGAAATTGTTACAGTACACTACAGCCGGTGCCAACCTATCATGTATACGATTTAGAGACCTAATAGGTTTCTCATTCCGGCAAGAGAAGTTAATCGATGGCATGCAAAATATCTATTTAAGCAGAAGCTTGAGGCGAGGTTTGGTGTTTTATACCGTGGTTGTTGGCAGCTGGCTGTCAGAGTATTAATCTCTGTTTGACATTGATGACAGTTAGCCCTTGTTAACTGTTTTTGTGGGTTTACCATCGCTCCAGTGATTGTGGGGAGTTTTGGAGAAGATAAGAGCATCTGAGTTGAAAAACAACTCTGTTCAACTCTGTTCTGTTCTACATCCTCACGTAGAGTGTTTGCCTTCATTTATTCCTGTTAAGCCTTCGCCACCTTGTTTGACATTTTCCGGCAAATAAAGGTAACAACTATTTCTGCACCCGTCTACTTTGCGTTCTTACGATGTTATTGTTAATGCTCTCGCAATAGAGAGTTTAAGAGCTCGTCCCACTACGGTAACACTAAAATATTAGGGAGTTTAAGAAATCAAACGATAAACGTTAGCTTTACGACAACGTTATTTTTCATACTGCGAATTCACCAGATTATATATTGCATTCCAGATTGTATTGCATTTTCGGTACAAAAAATAACGTTGTCGTAAAGTTAACGTTTACCGTTGATTTCTTAACCTCCTTAGTGTCAGCCTTTATCGTAAACGGAGCGATTCCCTAAACTCTCGAATATCTTTATATTTCCATGGCAAAAAATGAATAAACATAAAATAAACTATAGTTATTAAGAAACCTAGTGATGTGTGCGTTTTTCATAAAGACCAATTGTACATTATAGGTTTTTGTAACTTTAATCTCATGTACGTTTTTAAAGGGCTTGAGTAGCCTGAGTAGGTAGCCATTAACAATCTTTTGAGAACATCTTGTCGCCATCTCAGCCTCTGCCAGCTAGTTCCCTTCACAACACTTTTACAAAAAGAAAATTCAAATGGTTGCGTTGTTGTTGAGAAATTCCTTGTGTTTTGCACTCTTCAAAGCCATCGTAAGCATCGTTGAGTGTTCTCTTCCTCAATTTAGCACGGACACAAGCCATTCGTGTGATATATTCGGGTTTAGAATTCTTTGCCCTGGCCCTGCATCAATTTTCTGCATTCTGTAGCAGAGCTAGTTACAAATGGGCATTCAGGGACCGTGAATGAGTCGTGAAACATGGCCACTGCATCGGCTATTGCGTATCTCCACGAAGATCTAGTTTTTTGACACTTTCAATCAGCTAATGGGCTTATTTTTCGGCGCCATGCCACTGTCTTTAAATCAAAGAAATATCGCTGCTGCAGCAGACGATAATGGAACTGAAGGTTGTCCGGTGCAGGTCTTTTCTCTGAGGCGTACATGTAGCACTTAACTTTATGCACATCATTTGCTGATACGGCATTCGCCATCACTTGACGAAGTTTTCTTTTTGTGGCAATATACAATATGCAATATACAATGTACAGTACATCTACAATGTATACAGTACATTTTCTACAGTACATCTGTACAGTACATTTTGTGCTATTCTGTATCTTGGTACATCTATACAAAGTGTCGTATATCGCTTGTGAATTGTTTTTGATTCTCCTTACTCCCTGACTTCAAAATAAAAAAAAATAAAATAGAGAATTACAAATCTTTTTGTCGTTCGCAGGGCGAACTTGAACGTTTTCTATTGTGAGAGATGTACTATAGTACATGGACTTAACTTGGCTTATTATGTCTGATAACTTGGCTTATCATGTCTGATAACTTGGCTTATCATGTCTAATGGTGCGGCATTTGTACTCCTTCGGAATGTACAATTCGTGATCAACCACGATTCTCATCTTTTTCTGACAAAGTGAAGCCTGAAGAAGATCCCCCATTTGACATCATTGTTGGCACATTGCGCAGCGTTGTTCCCTCCAAAGAAGATCACTATACTGACGACCTGCTAAATTCCCTATGCAACACACAGCAGTATCAGCAACCTTTCAGAAGAAAACGAAGTTGAATCGAACCCATTTACTTCTCCGTGGCTGTACAGTTGAAGAGTGTACATGAAATTAAGTTCCTAACATACCTATTGCATACGAAACATGGCACATGCGAAATCTGATTACGAACGATTCGCAGTGGAATTCTAAGCCATCAATATCGCTAGAATATAGTCCATGGTATGGTAAGTTTCTATCGAAGGATCGTTACTGTAGGGACACTCATTTACAACGTGTAAAATGGAAAGTATAATCGGCTCGTTTGATCTGACTGCAAATACCAATATTATAGCCGTCAGCTGGAAGGTATGATTTTAAATTACGAGTTAAGAGTTAGGGAAAATGTCGCATGTTGTTTTCCCTTTAAATTGTTGAATATTATAGTTGAATAGTTTGCATAATACATAAGTTTAACAGCATTAGCAGGATTGCTGTGGCGCATTCTTGGGTTGGTTTTGTGTACGTTTTTGTTTGAAGTACTGAAAGTGACGAGGCGACATTCATCACGTATTAAACATTCCCTAAGAGATTCAATCATGTTGCAAATGATTTGCGGTTACAGCCACCGCCAGGCGGGCAATCCATCATCAGAGACTGCCACTGGTAACAATAGTTGTATACTCTTCCTGATTCCTCGTTACCGAGATATTAATTTCGAATAAATAGCATTCCAACGTCAGACGCTGGATGATAAATTACGAACGAAACAGTCTTCCGGAATTTACCCTTTCTGCAGTGTCTGAACCACGCCTCAAATGAGGACGTTATAATCACCAGATGAATTGAAAGCTACAAGTGGTTAATGAAGACAAAAGCTGACCTTTCTCCCTGCCAAAGTAATTGTCTTCTTTATTGCTGAACGTGAGTTGATTCAGTGCTTTTTATCAACTAGAATAGTGATCGTCTATTTAGAAGATTGTTCTTTATGGCGCTGACATGAGCTTCTCGCTAATCTTTTAATAAGATTCACAATTTACCGCAACCATAACTCGCCTCTTCAGGCAGATACCTTGATAAATGATGGCTTAGTACGGTGTGGACTTCCGTCACAAACAGCTACCTTGGAGACCTCCATACGATTGGCCAAATTTCGGTAATTTGTCGATTGATAAGGTAAAGATACCAACTTAATACTGCGGCAAGTCCTTCATGAAACGGTAAAGCCGGACGGCCTTGGGCTGATCTTGAATACATTTTGGAAAATACTGGGCCCATTCATAAAACTAAAACTTAAGTCTAAGTGTGACACTTATCCTTTGTTCAACACAAAAGATAAGTATCACGCTTTGACTTAAGAATGTTTATGTATATGGGCCCTGATGTACACAGCTAAATCACTAAAGATGGATGGTTCGCTTGTTGATATTCGGTCGGATTCTGAAGGCATTGCGAGATTTTCATCTTATATCAAACACCAAAAAGTAAAGTCTTGCTGGTGATACAGAACTAGGAGCAGGGATGCATGGAAAGAATTAGGCCAAAGACTGATAGGAATATTTCAGCTTACAGCATCAATCAGACTTCTGGCCGAAAATATCAAACTCAAATCGATTTGTTTCATAATATAGTGTGGTTAAAGCAAATATCATTATCAAGTCATATCATTGAAAAGCAATTCTTCAAGATGACAGCAGTAGGCCTATGTGATATTTTAGAGCAAAATACCAGGCGCCTGTTTCATAAAGTGACTCTCAAGCTAATGGAACCTTTAATCAACTGGAAAATGCATAGACGTTAATGGTACCATTAGCTAAAAGTTACGTTTGTACTTTATGAAACAGGCCCCTGATCCTACGTGCCGTAAGTGCGTTTTTTTCCAACGGGTTCCTTGTATGATCCACTTGTTGGAACACGACAGACATCACGTATCCATCAGCCACATTATCAACAGCAGGAAGCCAACCGTTCCCTGAGGCAAATTAAGATGCCATCAATAGCTACATGTATGCGATCAAGTCATCGGTGGGTCGGAGATAAATCCGATACCACCAGCTCCTGCTATAATCCTGAGAATATCAGAAGTTCTTAGCGCTCGCTCCCTTTGTCACCGTGCGGTGACGGAGGATACGAGCATTAAAAAACCCTGATTACATCAGGATGTTTACGACGGAAGAATGGTAGACATCGCAATTGTGTGCGCAAGTCAGTTTCAGATTGTCACCTTCTCTGAGGGGGATGCCATCGGACCGATGAAGTAGTACGACTCTCGGTGTAACATCTGCCAGTGTTTCCCTTATTGTTTGGGAAACGCTGGAAAATAGCTTCTTTGATTGGCATTTTTTCAGAGTGTGCGAGATACAGTTCCTTTGGTCTTTATGGATAATATCACTCCGATAAAAGTTCGTTAGTAAAACGTTTTTAAAAGTCTTTAAAAACTGGAAAGGCTGGAAAATAGATCGACACATTTCCCTAGTGCGTGTCCCCAAAACTAGATCGCTCGCTTATCTATTTTTGGTGTCCCCTATTGTCAAGTTACAGCTTTTTCCGCCAGACAATAGAAGGGAACACTCACATATAGGGAAGACTCAAAACCATTACACCGACATGGAGAATGGCAAAAACGTGGAGTCATGAAGTGCAACTTCATCTTTATAACACCTTCCCCATTGGTAAGCGAGACCTCCGCCTTTCTAATCGTTTCCATATTGGTTTTTAGCAAAAATAGATAATTTTTAGTGAAGTGAAGAACGGTTGACATTTGGCGCAATTTTGCGCTTTTGTCATACCGGTACTCCGAAATTAACGAGATACCGTGATCACGCTGATGGTGGGCACAAGGGAGCTTTACGAGATGATTTTAGGTTCGGTTACCTGTTCACGATTACCGAGTCATTAGTTTGAGACGCTTGTCATAAACTTAATTTTTCTAGATAGGTTGCTATATCATAAATATCAGTAATGGGAAGCGATCTTCCCCAATGGCTTGGTTCTTTCTTCTGAATGTCATCGTGCCTGCCATTTGCTTTCATGACAAAGGTGGAAATGGTGCTTTACATAGGTAGTTTACTGGGGTCAGTAGCACAGTAAGTACATGTACAAACAAATCGTCCAGGCTTTAGATAAGGCCGGTGGTAATGGAAAACGATCCTTGGGTCATGATTTCCTTTTCTTCGTTCATATTTTATGTCTTGTTTTGACCACAGGCCAATGGGGAACCGACGTGCCCAAAGGAGGCGCTGGGGAAACACAAAAGCGCATGCGTTGCGACGTGGTTCGTGAAGTTATGTCCCATGCGCCATTCAGAATCAGTTACGTTGCTCTTCGGTCTGTTATTTACGCTAAAATCGTCAATTTTATCGATGAAATTCAACATGCATGTTTCCGCTTGAATTTTCGTTTGAAAACATTCAGTTACATTGAGTCAGTCCTATACTTGATGATGAACGTGAAAAATTCCAAATTCAACGGACTACTTCAGGTATATTAGGGCTAGAAGTAGGGTGTAGTTTCAGAATTAAATGGCAAATAACGTTGGCTTGACTTTCGACGTCATGGAAAGAAACAAGCGAAATGATGACATTACTACTACATGTATATCATCCCATGTACATGTAACCTCCTCTTTCATGTCTTTGGGCATTTCGAAATTATCAAAGTAATACAAGTAAACAAGAGGGTAACTACATTTACAAAGGAAATCCTAGAGGATGGAGACGTAAATCCAGCAATTTAGAGCTTGGGAATTACTCACGTGAGTACAACTGTATGAGATGTTTGTTCCGGCGATGCAGTCCATATGACATCCTACATTGATTCCCAAGAGATTGCTACACCCCATTAGAGTCGACTATGATAATATTGACTTACGTTGAATGGTATGTAATCTGACACGGAGATTGACCAACTCACTGGATGTTTAAAGCTGACCTGACGTTTTAAGTTACATTCGAAATACATTACATTCCTGCGGCAATGGCGCTGTCTATCAGTTGCTTTTGGCTGTCTTCGAGGCAACATTGGAGAATTACGTAACGACATCAGGGTAATAGAGTCGATCATGTTGGAAGACCAGCATAACTCCTTAGAAAAAAAACACAAGTAGCCTTTTTATGAAGTTGCATTTCAACTGTCGGTCAGGGTCACTGGATATAGGAACAGTACTTGAATCGATTCATAACTGCACCGCACTTTTGGGACCACCTCTCACTGGTGCCTAGGTATTTCGGTTGTGAAGTGTGATATTCTGGACAAAAGGTAACAAAATTCGCCTTTCGTGTATCGTATTCGTTGCTTTCCTGTCGTGTATCCTGGTAAAGAAATGATCATATTGCCTTCTTACCTCGCGTCCTTCATTGTTGACGTATGTCACAGTTCACCAGATCGCTTTTTACGGCAAGTCACGCTTCGTCTTTCGCACATCCGTTATTGACCAAACTAATCCTAATGGACTTAGTACTTTCGCCTCTCAATATCTTGTTAGGTGTAGTCATAGCTCTGTGGTCTCCGGGGGTCAATATTTGAATGATTCTTCATCGGCGCCGGATTTTCGTAATGGAAGACCAGACTTGCTACGTCCACATTTCATAAGATGTTGTTGATTTCTTTTTCGTTGGGCTTTTTATCGCCTTTTACGCCCTCGGATATCCCGTTTCTATTTTCAGATGGGACTTAACTGGTATTTTATCAGAGAAAACTGACTAGAATATGCAAGAACCTAATATTGTGTAATAAGTCGACCAAAATGGGGTGTAGAAGAAAAAAAAACTAAGTGTTGGCAGGAAAATCATCCTGAAACAAAATGTACGCTAAGATCCAGGGTCAGTGATTTCTACAGCTATTCAACATGATCGTAACTACTGCTGGGTATATTGCTCGAGTGAGCACAATATGGTGGCCTGGCGGCCATTGCATTTTTGTTATTTCACATGTTTACTTGATGTCTCCCGTTGTGATCGACGGAAAAGGTATTCGTGTTGAACTGGATTAGACTTAGGTAACAAATTCTAGAAGCATTTATTGAGATCTACCCTGCAATGATATTGTTACATTGAGAGAAGGCCATCACGTAATCTGTGTTTCCTGGTGAGTATTAACTGAAGTTATATTGATACATATCCCTATTTTCGTGACGATGTGATGAACTAGGTAACTCCATGCTAGTGCACTGGAAACGACAGGCTGATCACTTCATTAATGAACCAACGATCGCTTGATCACAGTTTTCATCTAAGGGACATCAGAAAAGAATAAAATAATGAAAGACAAGATACAGCGCTGTCGTTGTCAGAAGGAAACAGTTATGCATAAAATAGCGTTATTTACTGCAGATTGTTGGCGGCTAAAGAATAAAGTCAATATTTTTACAGCTGCGAAACACCTTATCTCTTAACGCTGGGCAGGCAGAAGATGATAGAGTTGGAAGATGTCAATGAACCGACGACCTGCCGTTGGGGCTGTACGTTTAGAAAAAGTGGACCAATATGCGGCAACGTGATTAGAATGCCCTGGAAAGATCTTCATTTTCCGCCCGAGTCGGAACGGGATGTTCTGATAAACGGACAGAGATAGGGTCAATCGGTGAATCAATTGGCAAGCTTATGGCTATCTTCAGTAGTCAGTGAATGTACTGTAGGACGGAGGAGCGCAGAACAATAAGCTCCTGTGATGGGCAGAATGAGTGGTTCGCTAAGATTCTTATCGTAAACCCTGTCTCTGGAATTCCAGGTTTCCGTTGCTTTTGACCGATTAAAAATGCCATCATTATCAGGCAATCTTTATTCTCATTGGATCGCGTACAAAATGTCCTTGCATGAAAATTGCGAATGACTGTTGCATGAGAAAATCGGTTGTTCTTTCTTAGGGGCAGGAATTAAACTGTAGAAAAGTGGATTTGTGGCGAACGTGTTTCATCAAATCGTCATTTCATTTAAATTTATATTCATGAGCGCCAAACGTGCGGCCACATCGAGTTATCTCGAATTCCATTCACAATGCTGAAAGGTGTCTTCAGCGTTTTTGAAAAACCTAGAGCCGTATTCTAGAAGTTTTCTTAACTCTAAAATTTACCTTTAGCTATTGTTTGTGGGGCAGAATACAAAAGCTTAAGGTGAACGTTTGAATTAAGAAGGCTTCTAGAATACGGGCCCTAGTATTAAAGTCCGAAATTGCGAAGAATTGAGTGAGGACCTTGTACATGTATCTTACCAGTAATTTAAAAAAGGGATATCAGTGTTTCTTAAGGTTTTGGAGTTACGGTGTGTAGAGGCTGGCTGCTGAACGGCCTTTCTTCACAACGGATAGATTGACCCGCACAAAAGCAAGCGCCTACAATGAAATCATTGATCTCCTCATCACTATATCCAGAATTAATATGTGTTGGCCTTCATCACCAATATCGCGGTCAGGCGTTCATCTCGAGTTGACGGGCGACCCTGAGATACCCATCATTTCCATTAGAAGTAGCGACCTCCGCTACCTTTGAGCTTGGTAAAGCCGGAAGGCAATAACGCGCTAGGCAGGTTAGTTATGAAGGATCGAAAGCAAATTCTATATTTGCTAGTATGGTCACGTAAAAAGTCTGGGGACTCGTTCGGTGTCCGACTCTTGTGGCTTGTGAATACACAATAATATTTTCGCTTTCATAAGTACGTCAGGGCGACTCCCCATTATTGAAAACGTCCCTGTCGTCAGAGAAGCGATCAGGTTTTCCATCAGCGCCGAATTTCCGCTGAGTCTGAAATCCAGTTCAGATATTAAAAGAAATAAAATGCACTGGGTGCTTGCTGCCTTGAAATGTTCAATTTCTTCCCAAGTTACTTCTTCCTTTTTCGCATGAACCAAACTGTGGATACTTTTACTGGCAACAACTGCAAATGACAGTCACAACGTCAGCACCATCTGAATGCGTCCCTTGATCAAGAGCACTCTTCACTGTCTTAAAAGTTTTATCAAATTAGCTTCCCAGCCCACTTTGCCCGATTAGATTCTGTCAAATCATAGACAAGCAAGGACGGTGGGCGTTCGTTACGTACATTTACGTGTACACAAATATAGGCCGTAGGTGTTGTTGCCACCTGTCTTTGGCACAGGCGCTCTATTCATGGTAACCAAACAAAAATATTCCTTGGAACAGCCTTTGAAGGACACGTCTTACCATGGTTGCCCATCTTCCTCCGTCCGGCAAGCAATTTATAGTTCATGGTGCCGCACGGTTTATCGAATCTGGCTCATTTAGATGGGTCGCGAATTCAATATATTAGCAGACGTATATCTGAGAATATGAACGTATTCATTGGGATGGTCAGATCAACAGATGGTGAAAATCCTCTGGTTCCAAATTCCAAGCACGATTGGACGTGTGATGAGAATACGTATTTTCGTTTTGGCAGATTCGTTCATGGTTAAGTTGTATACGGCCGACGGGTGCTCAGATTAATGAGTAGATTACTTGTTGACAGATAAAGTGTTGTCAGGGATCACTTTCACGATGATCATTTGAACGTCCGATTTGACTTGGTGTGTGACTGGGGGGCAAAATGGGATTTGGGGTGTGAAATTTGCCGACCTGTTTAGATCAGTTAACAGTTGCTTCCCGTACAAGAAAACTACATGTTTGTCGGCAATTTCTGAAATTCTTCTGACGGAACGCTGAAATCAAAGATGGCCACCACAAATGGCCGCCAAATTCATTAAATCCGCGATTTCTGTGGCTATGATTGTCCTAGAACAAAAAAGATGTCGTGTAACCCTAGAGTTTTGAGGTCGCTCAATTCGTTAATTTAGTTTTCAGTCACGTCATGCTGTTGCTTCATCAAAAAATCCATGATGGCCGCACCTACTGACGTGACTGCTCTCGGCCAATGACATTAACGGATTCTAACTTGAGGTATGATCTACAGCATTATTCATCGGAATTGCTCAAATGTCATTTGCTGTCAGTGACAGCCAAGAGCCATTGCATTCCAAGAAATCAGAACGTTAGCAGTTTTTCGTAAAGTACTCGACGGTATGGAATGATTAATAGGCCTAATGACGAATTCTTTACTAAAATTGTACAAGTGTGACAATAAATTTCTCGCCGGCAAGAATGCGGTTCTGCCATCATCCGCCGCAGGAACATTTGCATAGGAATGGCAGGTACATTGGCAGCAGTTCTCGGTATTGCATAGCACTGTCATTTCAACGCACTCCAAAATACGGAACAAAAAGGGCTGGAAACTTAGGCCCGTATTCTAGAACGTTCCTTAACGTTAAGGTCGACCTTAAGTCTATTGTAAAACCATCGAGAACAATAGATTTAAGGTGGACCTTAATGTTAAGGAACGTTCTAGAATACAACCCTATAGGTATGAACCAGCACAGAGTGATCCCTCAATAAAGAGAACAGCCCAAGTGCTCTATTGTTATTATTCACTGACTTGGTTTTACAATAGGGCTTTCACGGTGACTCATTCTTGGGCATATTTCGCCCACAAAGTACATGGAGTGGTGACAAAAGACCACAGCCATTCTGACAGTTTCCCATGGCTCACTCTGTACTGGTTTATCCCATAATGTTCCCAGCCCCTTTGATAAAAGACAAAGGACAAAATTATTGCTATTTTTGCAAGCTCCAAATAAGTATGTTTTCGAACAAGAACTTCGCTGAAAGAATGCTGAGAGGAAGTTGTTCAAAGGCTTTCAACGTCAATTTTTTACCCAAGAATGTTGTTGGATCATACACCTCAAGAACGAAGGGTCACATTTTTACACATCTTCGGCAGACCGTATACGGGTAATCAATTCCTCTAAACGTATGCCTCGTGGTCTCCTATTTCGTTGTTCGTTCGTCCGGAAAATCACCTCAGTATCTTTCGTTTCATAGCCACACCTGCGAATGATAGAGCCCATTCCCGACAGTAGCTCAACTTTTCCTATTCAGATTAATGGCTTTATCCTCAACGAATCGCCAGGACATCTCCTTGCTTTTTGCAATAATTACCGTCATTCATCGCTTTTCTCTGGGCTGTCTCTTCATATCACTTCCGGCGATGCCTCTCTGCGGAGAATATTTACCTGTGCTGCATCTTAGTGTTTAAAAAAGAATCTACAGCGATGCGAGGATCAACATTCTGATAGACCTTGCTTGCACAAAGGACACAAAGAGAGAAGAATCCGAACAACATGGTTTTAATTGTTACTAATTCAATGATAAGCAAAAAAATTAAAATATTAATAGATGGCACTCACACGGCAGAGAGTCGATTTTTTAGACATTCAGTGACAATTAAATCTCACTAATAAAAGGATGATGCATCTATACTACTAAATCTATAGACTTCCAAGGAAATCACGGCCACCATAGACGTTGCCACTGTGAAACGTTGCCTAACCTTTCACTACATTTCTATACACAAAATGACCACTTCTCAGTCAAAACATTTGCCGGGAAAATGAACTTTCAAGCAATTTTAGTCAGGAATTTTTGTCCATGTAAAACTCACGGAAATTGCCGGACATTGCCGAACCTTTCAATCAGCCTCATAATGCCAAGATGACCCAGATTCATATAGTGTAGGCCTATCTGTTTATCAGCCTGTGGTATAGGTCACTGGTACACCATGATACTGAGACTGTCTGCTTTCTGTAGAAGGTAGGCCTAGCGCTGATAACGTCATAGCTCATCTGTCGTCCAGTCAAGATCACACAATTCGCCAGAAGCACAGGTGCTTGGAGGACTGTTTTTCCTATACCTTTACCAAAAGGGGGATTTTTTCCCTACTTTACCCCAAAAAGTTGATTTTTTCCCGGGTGGATTTTTCCATGGGGATTTTTTTCCACGTGGATTTTTTCCGGGGGATTTTTCCGCGTACCTACACTTTCATTGGTATTCGACCAATTTTTTCTACCACCCTTATTCGTCAAGCCACGCCACGGGTAAATATACTAGTTTACAATATAATGATGCGGCTATCTTTCAACCATTTGCGAAGACACCTGTCGGCCTATAGGAGGCAAAGATGGATGTCAAAAGCTTTGAGTGTTTCAATCAGAGATTCTCGAACAGACTTTGGCAAATAAGTCCTTTAAATCTTTCCTATACTTTCGTCCTCCGCCCAAAAAGTACAGATAAAAATTCAAGCAAAAATTGAAGAGATAAATCGTGTAAAGACAAACTGAGATAAGATTAAAGAGGAGAAAGCTGCACGTTACAACAAAGTTCTCAAACAATTCAGCCATTTGAGGAAACTGCAGGCTTAAAATGAAAGATCTATACGGTATCGAGGTGATTAGATAGGCAGCACTAACAGATATGGTCATCCGTGTCAAGTGGCTCGCATCCTTTTTTCCAGTTTCTGGTCCACGAGTTTGACTAAGCGATAAGCGTTGACTCGAAGCCTTCCGAACTGCCCGAATGATGATAATGTTGCTGACGATGATTATGGTGATGGGTACAAGTGTTGATATGACCAACTGGAAACCAGAAGCAGCCAATGTGCCTTCAGTATCCCCTGGTATGAAGATCACAACATTTTCTATGCCTAAAACACAGAGAGGTTAATTTTTCGGTAACGAACGAATGTAAAGTAAATAATGCTCTAAACTAAAGTAATTACTGGATATTGATGCAACTTGTGACAACGTTGTAAAAACAACGAGTTTGGTTGTGAAGTCGTAGAAATGCCACGGTCATTCTCAAGTTGCCTACTGTTCTTAGCGCTGGCTCGGCTTCGTCAGCGCACATACTAAGAACATCAGATAACCAAGAGGTGCATTTTGAGTGGGCTGGCCGTAGTCTTGAATAATCAATGAACTAATCTTAACAAATGTAATTTTTGGGTACGATTACTGCAGAAAACAGTACCTATACCTGCGACGAAAAACTTACCGGTCAGGGAGTCCTTGGCATAATAAAAGGTGTAAAATAAGTAACAATTAATTCCAGTCAGTGTTACTGTCCCAATTATTACGACTTTCATGGCCCGACTTTTCGTGCAGTACTTCGATTTCGCCATGGGGAATTGGACTGCAATGGCTCGGTCTACCGACATGGCCGCGAGGTAGAAGCTCGACAAAGTTGCGCAGATAGACAGCACAACAAAAGCAGAACTGGAAAATAGCAATAGGTTATTATTACAGCTACACAAATGTAGGCCTATGAGATACCTTAGGACCACTTAGAGAATTTAAGATGTGTCTCGCGTTAAGTTTGCACTCTGCCTTTTTATTGAGAATGAGAAAAAAAATGTTTTTGGAATCATTTTGTGTGGAGTACATGTATTTACAGTGACGCTATACCAGCACAACATTCCGTATAAAATGTTCCAACAAAGGGTGGCTACATGTACTTACATATATTGCATGCCTCTGTCTTGCTTCACCACTCCTCCATAGAAGAATGGAATAAAAAACATGGCGACAGCAAGCAATAACGTGTCTGCCACCGCCATTGCAGCCATGTAAACAGATGCTGAAAGGTTCCTGTTGTTTCTCTTTCCACATATCAATATGATGAGGATGTTCCCAGGAATCCCAAGGATAAACGGAGGGACGCAACTGTAGTAGGCTATCGTTACGTGTATGTAAACCAACAAATCGGGATCTCCATATTTGCAGAATGCTTCTCCTGCGGGAATCGTTTCGTTGGTGTCAGTATAGTCAATTGAGTCCGACATTGCTAAAGTACATGTACAGTACGTGTCTTTCAGGGGCGAACAACGTACTTTACCTTGCTGGTCAAACTGAGCAGGTATGCTGAATTACTTATTCACTCTAGCAATTAAGAAAATCAGTACCTGCCAATTCGTCAATCAATATCATTCACAATTCCGTATGCACCAAGGTGGTTTAAAATTTTGCTGTCAAAAACCAAGAGCAATTTAAAGTGAGGAGGGAACAATAAGCTTTTGTCGTGTGGTCAGATGAATTGGTTAGGCCTAGAGAATGAACCAGATCTTCATGTTCCAAAAACAAACTCGTAGCAAAGTCGTTTGCTGCTGCAAAGTTAAAGAGAAATCAACGGATGCTGAAGCAAAATATAACCGGACGGATACACGTCGATCAAATAACAGTATCAAAACGATATTCAAATCCTGCTCAAAAATTAAGGGACTGAGAAAAATGAACAGAAGCTTCTTTCGCTTACCAAACAGCCGAGTGAAACTTCCCAAATGAGAATTCCGGTAGATGCCGAATAGACAAGTGCGATTCCGTATTCGAACCTTTGATATGTATACGTAGAAAGCCCTATCGCTACCATGACGAGAAATGTGTGCTCACTGATTTGTTTATCTTTAATGCTTGTGGTAATTCTTGTTTCATTTAGTGTTTAAATATATCGTTGGGTATTTATAGGTTAAAAAGCTGAAGGTCTAGTATGTATGCAAATAGAATACGACGTGTAAAAATGATAATATGATGCATTTATGGATGATCAAATTTGTGGTTACTGCCGGCGGCTATGACAAGTCAATCCTCAGATATGATCAGAGGCACTGCCATTTGAAATAAGTTAGGACAGACATTTGAGGATTCGATAATCAAAGTGGACCCTTAGCTACACTATCACACCAATGAGATGACATACATTGTTAGTAGTATACAAAATCATATCTACACTCTTAGCCGAAAAGGTTCTTTGGTGCCACACCAGGAGAACCCTCTGATTTAAGAACCCTCGAGTTGGTCAAGAACCCCTAGAGGTTCCAGATAGAACCTTTCCCTCAGAAAAGGGTTCTAACTGGAACCTTTATGGGTTCTTTGGCGACAGAAAGGTTCTATATGGAACCCTTTCGGGTTCTTTACAGAAGGTTCTATATAGAACCTTGGGGTTCCTCTGGTGTGGCACAAAGAACCCCTAAAGAACCTTAAGAATGTACATAATTGGACTATGTATAGACACACAGCCACCATCAATATCGAGGTACAGTACATGTACATCACACGTAAGAATTATCAATAAAGCAATCTTGCAGACAGAATATCTGAAGATCTAATGACTTAATAAGGAGCAAAGGTTAGTACCAGTGCATGTCACATGAACCACTAATCAGCTTTTCGTCCTCAGTTATACCCCTGCCGCCACTCCTCCGACCACGATCCGATTTCAATGATTATTATACAAGACAGATATAGGAGGCTACGTCATAAACTCCCTACGCAGTTGTGTACCGCGCCCCCTTCGGTTTACTCGCTCTCCACAACTGCTTAACTTCGTAAAATTCGCCGCGTTCGGTCAACAGATGGCGCTGAGAGAGTCGACCAATGAGAGCACCGAGCAACCGGTAACCAAGCTGGCCTGAGACACTTTTTCATTGGCCGAGCGATTCGTAGCCATGGTAGCACAAGAACATCCGTTGCCAACGGGCCAAACAGTTCTGAAAGCAGCGTGCTGATAGGCTGTAGAACTCGCGCCAGGCCCAGACGCCACCTGTTGACCGAACGCGGCGAATTTTACGAAGTTAAGCAGTTGTGGAGAGCGAGTAAACCGAAGGGGGCGCGGTACACAACTGCGTAGGGAGTTTAGCTACGTCACTGCAGACCGCTGGCCTTTTGTCCATTTGTTTACTCACCAGATCAAACCAATTCATCCCTCATCAATAGCGTTGTACATTGACGATTATCTATTTGTATTAGATGACATCTCGCATTGATTGCACTTCTGGTAGTTACAATGGTGTTTATTCAGTTACTCTTATCACTTGGACGACTTGTCATGTTTGATTCACGTTTCTCATACGATCTGAGACCAGACGAAAAGCACAATTCAAATGCTGCTGTGTCCGATGTCGAAGAATCGCCGCAGAGCAAAGACAGTCCTTGAAAAACAAAACTGGTGTCCTCAAACTTCCCATCAGGTAAGTACTCAATCACCTTTTGTGCTGGAGGAGGTTTGTCAAAGGTAGTTCTGCTATAACAGGAACTTCCGATCCCCCTGCTTGCGCGATTAGCTAGTTCGTTCTCACACAAAGAAACAAACCGGAGAAGGATATAGTTAATTACCGTTGATGTTGACTCTTTCTCATATTTTTTTCTCAAAGAACGTTTGCCTTGGATTTTTTCATCAAAAAGCGTTTTCTACAGCCTACATCGGCCAAGGTGTACTTACCACGAAAGAAGGAAACGAGAACAATAGACGAAGGTTTTTTAAGCTAAGTTGTACCACAACCTATGATGCGAGCTCATTCAAGTTACAAGTAACTAATCAGACGGAACATGATGAAATCACCCATTTACTCCGTCCCACGCAAAGATGTCAAACAAGAACTTTTTGACTACATGTACGTGGGCAGGATTACTAAGACTAAGGGGGTGTAGGAAGAACGGGCAAAAAAGATGAAAATGTTGAAGACTCCTGTAAAGGTAGTGGTCATCACTTCCGCGTGGCAAGCGGCAGTTGCCGGTGTATCATCTGCCAGTGCTCCCGATCTGTGAGTGTTCCCATCCTATTGTCGGACGGAATAAGCGGCGACTTGACAACAGAGGGGAAAGAACGTAATGTTTTCAAAGAGATGGTCATTCTCTAAGACAAAGTGGCCTTACCAATCAGAATATAATTTGTGGGGGACTTACCGAAGGGGTGAGTCTGTATCGTCTGGCCAAGCGAGACTAAACCAACGAGACACTGCGGCCATATCCGGTTATACAAAAAATCATGACGTGATTCTCGAACAGACTTTGGCAAATAACTCCTTTAAATCTTTCCTATACTTTCGTCCTCCGCCCAAAAAGTACAGATAAAAATTCAAGCAAAAATTGAAGAGATAAATCGTGTAAAGACTAGCTGTAATAAGATTATAGAGGAGAAAGCTGCACGTTACAACAAAGTTCTCAAACAATTCAGCCATTTGAGGAAACTCTAAGCTTAAAACGAAAGATCTATACGGTATCGAGGTGATTAGATAGGCAGTACTAACAGATATGGTCATCCGTGTCAAGTGGCTCGTATCCTTTTTTCCAGTTTCTGGTCCACGAGTCTGACTAAGCGATAAGCGTTGACTCGAAGCCTTCCGAACTGCTCGAATGATGATAATGTTGCTGACGATGATTATCGTGAAGGGTACAAGTGTTGTTATGACCAACTGGAAACCAGAAGCAGCCAGTGTGCCTTCAGTATCCCCTGGTATGAAGGTCACCAGATTTTCTATGCCTAAAATACAGAACGGATAATTTTTCGGTAACGAACGAACGGGATCGGAAGTAAATATACAGTACTCTGAACTAAACTGATTTCGGGATATTGAGCAGACGCAACTTGTGATAACGTTGTGAAAACTAGAACTGTGAAATTTGCTTGACAGCAAATTTGATGGTCCCTACATCAGAAAATGGAAATTGAATGAAGAAAGGGCAAGGAAGGGTATGACTCTGTGGCACAGCAGTCAGGGAGAGGAGGGGAGGGGCAGAGGGGAGAAGAGGGGCAGAGGCCAGCATTCAGAGACCAGAGGAAGGGCAAAGTGGTGGAGACGGAGACGGATCCATCGTTCGTGCCTGAACCAAACGAAAAACAAACAAACCAAGGGAAATATCGAAGTTCATCAGTTCAGAATAAAAAACTCTTCCAATTCACTAATAAGTCATTTTTGAAACTATCTAACATTTCAGACCTGGATACAAATATTGACTACTCGATGGTACTGCTTGATTTTGAGGCCATTGAGTAGTTTCCTTGGAATCGTGTGCCAATTGAGTGTGGAAGAAGATAGATAGAAAGAAAGAAAAATTTCCTACCTACCCAGTGATATCAAGATGGTCCCTACAATTGACAATGTAGGGACCATAACAATGAGTTGTTAAGTCGTAGAAATGCCACGACGGCCATTCTCAGGTTGCTAAGTGTTCTCACCGGTCGCTGCACTTCGTCAGCGCACACACTAAGAACATCAGAAAACCGAGTGGTGCATCAGGCGAATGGGCTGGCCATCGTCTTGAAAATCAATGAATTAATCTCAACAAATGTAATATTTGCGTACGATTACTGCAGAAAACAGTACCTACTAGTGTACCTGCGACGAAACACTTACCGGTCAGGGAGTCCTTGACATAATGTAAGGTGTGAAATAAGTAACAATTAATTCCAGTCAGTGTTATTGTCCCAGTTATTACGACTTTCATGGCCCGACTTTTCGTGCAGTACTTCGATTTCGCCATGGGGAATTGTACTGCAATGGCTCGGTCTACTGACATGGCCGCAAGGTAGAAACCCGACAAATTTACGCAGATAGACAGCACAGTAAAAGCAGAACTGGAAGATAGCAATAGGTTATTACGACAACTACATGTACACACACACGTATTAGATACCTTAGGATCAATTAGAGATTTTAAGATTTGTTTCACTTTAAGTTTGCACTCTGCCTTGTAATACCGGTATTTTATCAGCCAACCGCCATGCCTTTTTATTGAGGATGAGAATTTTTTGTTTGTTTTTGGGATCATTTTGTGTAGATTTACAGTGAGGCTACCTGCACAACATTCCTTATAACGTCAATGTTCCATCAAAGGGTGGCTGCGTGTACTTACATATATTGCATGCCTCTGTCTTGCTTCACCACCCCTCCATAGAAGAATGGAACAAAAAACATGGCGACAGCAAGCACTAACGTGTCTGCCACCGCCATTGCAGCCATGTAAACAGATGCTGAAAGATTCCGGTTCGTCTTCTTCCCACATATCAATATGATGAGGATGTTCCCAGGAATCCCCAGGATAAATGGAGGGACGCAACTGTAGTAGGCTATCGTTACGTATATGTAAACCAACAAATTGGGATCTCCATATTTGCAGAATGCTTCTCCTGCGGGAATCGTTTCGTTGGTGTCAGTATCGTCAATTGAGTCCGACATTGTTAAAGTAAGTGTCCTTCAGGTCCGGACAACGTTCTTCAACTTGCTGGTCAAACTGAGCAGGTGTGCTGAATTACTTCTTCACTCTAGCGACTAAGAAATTCGGTACCTGCCAATTCGTCAATCAATATCATTCACAATTCGTCAGAATCCTTCTTAAAGGCTTGATTTATACTCTATGTGATTGTGCTGTCATATAACCAACAGCAATCTAAATTGAGGAGGGAACAATTTGCTTTTGTCGTGTGGCCAGATGAATTGGTGAGGCCTAGAGTATGAACCAGACGTTCATGTTCCAAAAACAAACTCGTAGCAAAGTCGTTTGCTGCTGCAAAGTTAAAGAGAAATCAACGGATGCTGAAGCAAACATAACCGGATACACGTCGATCAAATAATAAACGAGTATCAGTAAGATACTAGTATTCAAATCCTGCTGTCAAAAATTAAGGGACTGAGAAAAATAAGCAGCAGCTTTTTTCCCTTGCCAACAAACCGCCCAGCGAAACTTCCCAAACGAGAATTCCGGTAGATGCCGAATAGACAAGTGCGATTCCGTATTCGAACCTTTCATACGTATACGTAGAAAGCCCTATCGCTACCATGACTGATTTGTTTATCTTTAATGTTTGTGGTAATTTCCTTCTCAGTGTTTAAACATGTCGTTGGGTATTTATAGGTTACAAAGTTGAAGGTCTGTTTTACTGTGTATCCAAATAGAATACGTGTAAAAATGATAATGATGATTAAATTTGTGGTTACAGTCGGCGGCTGTGGCACGTCAATCAGATATCAGAGGCCCTGACATTTCAAAAGGTTAGGACAGACATTTGAGGATTCGATAATCAATGTGGACCCTTAGCCACACTATCAAACCAATGAGATGATATACATTGTTAGTAGTATACAAAATCATATCTACATCGCAAATAATTGGACTACATTAGGCTAGACACAGCCATCATCAGTATTAAGGTACCGTACCGTACAGTGCATGTACATGTACATCACACCTAAGAATTATCAATAAAGCAATCTTGCAGACAGAATATCTGAAGATCTAATGACTTAAAGGAGTTAGACGCCGAAGTTGTAAACAAGCTGGTTTGTTTACAAATATGGTCGGCAAACTAGTTTTATTCCTTCGTGCAGGTGGCAGCACCCGTAAACGTTAGACTGGTTCCCGGTCTGATGCAACTCACTCACGATATTCACGTCAGTACATATCACCGACAATAGGTGGCAGCACCGCAGGCGTCCGTGGATAGAGAACCAGTGAGTGAGTGTTTACAACTTCGGCGTCTAACTCCTTTAACAAGGAGCAAAGATTAGTACCAGTGCATGTCACATGAACCAATCAGTTTTTCGTCCTCAGTTATACTCTTGCCGCCACTCCTCCGACCACCATCCGATTTCAATGATCATACAAGACAGATATAGGAGGCTACGTCACTGCAGACCGCTGGATTTTTGTCCATTTGTTTACTCACCAGATCAAACCAATTCATCCCTCATCAATAGCGTTGTACATTGTACATTGACGATGATCTATTTGTATTAGATGACATCTCGCATTGATTGCACTTCTGGTAGTTACAATGATGTTTATTCAGTTACTCTTATCACTTGGACGATACTTGTCATGTTTGATTCACGTTTCTCATACGATCTGAGACCAGACGAAAAGCACAATTCAAATGCTGCTCTGTCCGATGTCGAAGAATCGCTGCAGAGCAAAGGCAGTCCTTGAAAAACAAAACTGGTGTCCTCAAACTTCCCATCAAGGGTAGGTACTCAATCGCCTTTTATGCCGGAGGAGGTTTGTCAAAGGTTGTTCTGGTATAACAGGAACTTCCGACCCCCCTGCTTGCGCGATTAGCTAGTTCGTTCTCACACAAAGAAAGAAACCGGAGAAAGATTGTAGTTAATTACCGTTGATGTTGACTCTTTGTCATATTTTTTCTCAAAGAACGTTTGCCTTGGATTTTTTTATCAAAAAGCGTTTTCTACAGCCTACATCGGCCAAGGGGTACTTAACATGCCCACAAGAAGGAAACGAGAACAGTAGACGAAGGTCTTTTAAGCCACATGTAAGTTGTACGACAACCTATGACGCGAGCACATTCAAGTTAACTGAATCAGACGGAACATGATGAAATCAACCATTTCTCCGTCCTACGCAAATAAATAAAAGTCAAACAAGAACTTTTTGAGTGTGGGCAGGATTACTAAGACCAAAGGGAGAGTAGGAAGAACAGGCAAAAAGGATGAAAATGTTGAAGACGCCTGTAAGCCTAGTGGTCATCTTCCGCGCGGCAGTTCACGGGTTCGAATTCAGCCTGGACCATATGGAATTAACCATAAACTGTGGCCATCCAGTCTGATAAATAAATTTGACAAATTTAATTGTATCCAAAATAATACAGAATGTATAGAAAAAATACAGAAACAAGGAGCACAAAAAAGCAAGTCTGCTTTAACAACTTGTGCCCCAGTCTGATAAATAGGCCTATATAACAAAATATTATAACAAATCATGAACAGGAACCTTTGAATTCCAGAGAGTTCGCTTCAAGTGGCCTTGCAAGTTTGTCTCTGAAACAGCTGACATCCCTAGCACAGCAAAAAGGAAATTTGGGGTGATGTGATCTTTAACGTGATTGGTCTCACACACATACAGACACATTCCAACACAGTCAATTAGTTCCATCCTCAGGGTTCGTACATGCCATTCTGGTTTTGAACATTCGCTGCAGGGCCTTGTACAAAATCACGGTTGTTTGGTCGGTAAAATGATTAGGTCATGACTTCGTAAGTTACTAAACCGAGTTACTAAGTTACTAAACCGATCACAGGTAGGCTTCGCCAAAGAAGATAGAGGTAGAAGTCCAAAGATTGTAGCTCGTCCATTTTGTAGAGGAAAGACTCATAACCAGGCAGAAAAAAACGCCCATACTATAGTGTTTGCACGGTGGCCATGTTGGAGGTATAAACAAAAGAATTTTTCGCCAGTCACGGTCTATGGAGATTGTTTTGAAAGTCTGTTCTTTTGTTGTATGCCACCAACATGGCCGCAGTGACGTCACGTGCAAACATTCTATTCTGTGCAAACGCCGAACAACAAGTGTGGGGTAGAAATGGTAGAAAGGACGCAATGTTTGCTTCAAATTAAGTATAATAATCAGCTCTTCTGATGACACAAACAAATTCTCAGGGAAGTACAATCTTCGACAGCGCAAATCGAATCCTAGCCCGCTCAGCAGGCTACTTGCTCCACAAGTACGCCTGCTGTCGGGGTCTCGAAACCGGAAGTGTGGTCGGAATTCCTACCAGGCTGGATGCGCGCGCATCAGCTAGCAGACCTGTACATCATGCCTACATCGTGTACATCTGTGTGCAGCGCTCTAACTGCAAGCTGCAGGAGTCGAAATGAGATAGCAGGATACTTTCTTCAACGGACTATCCCCAGGATGTTTAGCTAATGACACAAAACATCGCTGGGATAGGTCCCTGAGTGTTTATCTCGCTGACATTCGTTGCACTACCTCGCTGAATGTTCGAAGCGAGAAATGTTGGACGCCAGACGCCATCTTGGCAGATTCGTATTCTGATTGGACGTATTCCGACGAATCACAGCCAGAATCAAGAGGGCGACAGTAGTCTCTTAAATCGTCAGATGTAGAGACTACTCTGTGGTCTAATCGAATCCTGGCTCAGGGATTCTGCTCAGGCTGGCCAAAGGATAACATCCCAACTAGCAACCTCTTTGATCTGGTCTGCCATAGCGATAGGCTGTTAACCCGCAACACAGCCCAAGTGCTTCAGTACTGCGCTGTCTACACAGGTCTGCACATGTCTGATCATTTAGTGTATCTGAACACACATGCCTACCCAAGGCACATTGCATAACACAAGTCACATAGGCCTACTGTTAACAATAGGCTCAAACCACATGGCCCTCCACAAAGATGTTTCCTTCACTTTGGGGAAGCATAACTTAACCTGACAATAGGACAATTTTGTGCCACAATAGCCGATAATTGTTTTCAAAATCTGCATTCCTAGGACGGTGATTCCACTCACACCTACCCAGATCTCAGTGTTGCTCTCATCCAAAACCTTTCATGCGGACGAACAGATGATATTGATTTTTACAACGTTAACTCGGATAACTTCTTCTCATAAAACAAGCCCACGATCAGAGAAAGTTATGAATAATAAAGCAATCCATGTCGCAACAAGCCATTTAAAAGAAAATTTTAAAGAGATGGTCATTCTCTGAGACAAAGTGGCCTTACCAATCAAAATATAATGCTGATGTAGGTGCAGCAGAGGAACAATTTTTCCCAAACCTAATATCTCAAGGGAAAGGCAAACATTGTATATGTGGAAGTCGTTTATTCCAATATTCTATTACACCGATGGGCATTCGTGCTCCAGTCGGAGGATAATTCTTGTGCCCGTTCCACGCGGTCATAATTTTGATCGAAGTTTATACCATTATTACAGCGTTTCAGGGCCTGGGTGTTTCATACTGCGTGTGAGGTCTTACATGTATATTCCAGCATAGTCAGAAACTGATAATATTATGACGGTGCGAAACGGCCATTGGTCACGCTGTTCACCCATTTCGGATAGAACCATGTTGTTTTTCACCAACGAGACACTCCGGCCATATCCGGCTATACAATCATGACGTGATTCTCGAACAGACTTTGGCAAATAACTCCTTTAAATCTTTCCTATACTTTCGTCCTCCTCCCAAAAAGTACAGATAAAAATTGAAGCAAAAATTGAAGAGAAAACTCGTGTAAAGACTAACTGTAATAAGATTATAGAGGAGAAAGCTGCATGTTACAACAAAGTTCTCAAACAATTCAACCATTTGAGGAAACTGCAAGCTCACAATGAAAGATCTATACGGCATCGTGGTGATTAGGTAGGCAACACCAACATATATGGTCATCCGTGTCAAATGGTTCGCATCCTTTTTTCCAGTTTCAGGTCCACGAGTCTGACTAAGCGATAAGCGTTGACTCGAAGCCTTCCGAACTGCTCGAATGATGACAATGTTGGTGACGAGGATTATTATGAAGGGTACAAGAGTTGATATGACCAACTGGAAACCAGAAGCAGCCAGTGTGCCTTCAGTATCCCCTGGTATGAAGGTCGCCAGATTTTCTATGCCTAAAACACAGACATGACAGAAAGGTTAATTTTTCGGTAACGAACGACTAAATGGGCTGGAAAGTAAATACACGTAAATGTATGCTCTAAACTATACGCATTAATGCGGGTGATCCACCGACATTACAACGGGTTTACGATCAGTTTGCGATTAGTTCACAACAACAGTCGCCAACGAATCGCAAACTCGTCGTATAGAGTCGCAAATTGATCGTAAAAAATGACGTGACGGTGAGGCTGATCCACCGAACCAAATCAAACATGTTTGATCTCGTTGTAAACTCGTCGCAAACTAGTCGTCAACAGAAATCAGGGTTCGTGAACGAGTCGCAAATTCGTCGTGAACGAATCGTGAGCGCTGATCCACCGGCTGTGATTTTTCGTCGTAAACTTGTCGCAAACGCGTCGTGAACGAATCGCAAACTGATCGTAAACTCGTCGTAAAGTCAGTAGATCACTCGCATAACGCATTTCGTGATATTACGTTGTTGTCAAAAACAATGAGTTTTGGGGCTGTGAAGTCAATGTTACTGTAGGTTGGCAGGTGTTCTTAGCGTTCGCTGCCCTTTTGTCAGCACATACACTGAGAACATCACGAACCTCGAAGTGCATTTTCGTGAACGTCGTTTTGAAAGATTCGTCATAATGAATGTTTATTTTGTAATCATTTGGAGTTATGATTACCTCAGAAAACCATTCCTCAAAACTGCGACGAAAAAAAAACTTACCGGTCTTGGAATCCTTGAAGTAGTGAAAGGAATGAAATAAGTAGCAATTGATTCCAGTTATTATTATTGTCCCAATTATGACGACTTTTATGGCCCGACTTTTCGTGCAGTACTTTGTTTTCGCCATGGGGAATTGGACTGCAATGGCTCGGTCTACTGACATGGCCGCGAGGTAGAAGCTCGACAAAGTTGCGATGATAGAAAGCACAACAAAAGCAGAACTGGAAGATAGCAGTAGGATGTTATTACAACTACATGTAGTGTATAAGGCTCCAGTTCCATAGAGCTCACGTTGACACTTTTCACGCGCCACGCTTCACGTTTTCCTTTCGTTCCTCGATTCAGCGCACAACGAGACACACATTACCTGTCCTGTGACATGCTTTCTCCGAGGAACGAAAGGAAAACGTGAAGCGTGGCGCGTGAAAAGTGTCAACGTGAACTCTATGGAAATGGAGCCTACGAGAATTTAAGATGTGTCTTACGTTTACTTCGGACTCTGATATCGGCTATCTGGGGAAGGCTAGTATATCCATGATGTGCTGTCATAAACTAATACATGTACGGTGATTAGTTTATGGTGCTATATGGGCTATCCACCCACGAACAAACGAAACATAATTAGCCGCAGCTGGTGTCCAATTTTTTCGAAAAAGTGGAAAATAATTTTGCATTATCTAGCCTATTGCGTTGTTTTACCAGCCAACCGCCATGCCACTCTGTTGCCGATGAGAAAAAAAAATGTTTTGGTGTCATTTGTGTAGATGACAGGGTTTGTGAAATGGACTTGACGCGACGCGACCACTTGATGACTCGAGGCCAACTTCCCGTGTAACGTCAACGTTCCAACAAAGAGTGGCTACTTACATATATTGCATGCCTCTGTCTTGCTTCACCACCCTTCCGTAGAAGAATGGAACAAAAAACATGGCGACAGCAAGCATTGTCGCGTCTGCTGCCGCCATTGCAGCCATGTAAACAGATGCTGAAAGATTCCTGTTGTTTCTCTTTCCACATATCAATATGATGAGGATGTTCCCAGGAATCCCAAGAATAAACTGAGGGACGCAACTGTAGTAGGCTATCGTTACGTGTATGTAAACCAACAAATCGGGATCTCCATATTTGCAGAATGCTTCTCCTGCGGGAATCGTTTCGTTGGTGTCAGAGTCAGTTGAGTCCGACATTGCTGAAGTAAGGTGCGGACAACGTACTTTACCTTTCTGGTCAAACTGAGGAGGTATGCTGGATTACCTCTTCACACTAGCAATTCAGTTTAAATTCAGTACCTGTGAAAGTCGATTGCTGCTGCAGACTTAGCGAAATCAACGGATGCTGAATCAAATACAACAGGTGTTTATTTCATCGGTCAGTTACATGTAAGTAAGATATTCAAATGGTCAAAAAATTAAGGGACTGAGAAAAATGAACAGCAGCTTTTTCCGTTTATCAAACGCCTGGTGAAACTCCAAATATGAATTCCGGTAGACGCCGAATGGACAAATGTGATTCTGTATTCGAACCTTTGATATGTGCACGTGGAAATTGCTATCGCTACCATGACGAGAAATATGTGCTCACTGACTTGTTTACCTATTCGTGGGTATTCTGGTGTCCTTTCTTGTTTAAATATGTCGTTGGGTTATAGATTGCAAAGTTGTAGGTCTATTTTTGTCAGGTACCATGGATTTGATCATATGATAAATTTATGGTTAGTGCTGGCGTCCATGGCAAGAAGTCAATCAGGTTTCAGATCAGGTTTCAGAGACTGCTATTTCAAATAAGATACTGCATGGAGAACTACATGTAATCATCAACTGTTGTACATACATATTGGGCAAAATAAATACGGTAGAAAACCGTGTAATAAAAGAAAATGTCCCCCCTCAGGATGTCCACAATGGATTACAGTGTTACCATTTTAATTGGACTCTATATAGAGAGCATGGCCCACATTCTGGAAGCCTCCTTAGCCCTAGGGTCCACTTTAACCTTTTGTATTTTGCCCTGCAAACAAAAGCTAAAGGTAAACCTTATATTAAGGAAGCTTCTAGAATACGGCCCCAAGACAAAAATATACAGGAGGACGTGGGGAAGATGGTGACATTAGATTCTATCACTCCTGGCAACAAGAATATCCCCTTGTCAAAACTGTCCGCTTGTTTGGTTCCATGACAGGGTAAAGTGTACCGTGGTTATAGCAACCAATAGCGCACCGCTCGGTCGGTTTCTATTTTTACCAGGAATGGTCAGACAAACATTACACAACAACTAGACTTTACTGAGTGACCACATTATCGAAGGTGAGACAGGACAAAAAAGGGTCGGACAAACACAATGAAATTGACAAGTCCGACGTCATTCGGGCCGTTCACTATTGCCAGAGGTAAGAAAGTAATAATAGGGAGTTTTCGCAAAGCCCCCGAAACGCCGACGCGAACGCCAAACCCGGCATTGTTCGATGCCAGGAAGAGAGCACGGAACAAAAGNACATCTTATGGAATTTGACACCAACAGTGTTACTTACCATAAAACAAAAAATACCCGCACAGATGTGCTTTATTTATTTATTTATTTCCGCTTTAAAAGTCTGAAGTGAACTCGCCGGTTTGCGGAAGAGATGTGCGAGTACCAATGCGCATGCTCTGTAGGTCTCACTTACCAGTCAGAACGTCTCGCTTCTGCCACTCTCCAATCCCACAAGGCTAGGCGGTACGGCGTACCGTGTGTTGGGTTACTGCACTTGTCCGGCGAAACTGTGTGACCTGGGTGTTGGAGAGTGGCCAGTTCTCCACGGCGTTCTGTTCAGACGCAGCGCTGTGTGGAGGTTGGAATACGCGAATATGATATATAGATAAAACTACAAATTTCACCCAAATTTCGCACTATTTGTGCACGGATGACCCCAAGAATCAATAGGCTTCTGTGTAATATGCTCATCTACCATTTCTGAAAATTTTACCGCGATACATGGCGTTTTTCGTTAGTTATCGTGGGGACACCGCAGATTGGATGGAGAGATCCAGAGAGAGAGAGAAATTCAGTAAAAACAAGGAAGACCGCCCCATTGATGGGGGCGGTCTTAATTATCGAATTGAAAAAAAATTGCAAATGTAAATATTTTTCATCAATGAGCTCTATGGGCCACCGTAGTAGGTAGTGTCTCAATCGTTCATGTTAAAGCACATAGGCGTACTTGTGTGCATGACTTTACCCCCACTACGTTTCGGCGAAAGACTGACACCGATTGGCTGCAGTTTACTTCTACAGTTTATTGGGGAGGTGCTGCACAACGACATGTCCTCTCCCAGAGCAAGCTGGAGAGTGAGTTCAACCGTGAAGCACTAATTGATTTATCCCGAGATCAGCCTACAGTCTGACGGCCCTTGCTGTTGTTCGTAACTTCTTGTTCGACAAGTCGGTGTTTACACCACTGGCGAGTGCCTAATCGTGGGAACCAATCAGAAGACCTGTTACGTTACTCACTAAGGATTAGAATGATTGGCTGATTGGAAAGGTCATTGTTAGGGTCAACCATATATCGTAACACAAAGAATACACGATTAGGCACTCGACAGGCCTCTTAAAAGCACGTATTTCAGCTTTAAACAAGGAACGACCATTCTGTTTAAAAGCAGGTGATCTTTGTCATCGCAGTCACGCTGATTTGCTTCCCTTTCCATTTGTCATTTAGTTCTATGAAATACCAAGAGCGTCGCTATCCACTCATTCTCATCAAAGATGTATTGGGCGGTGGTTCAACCTTGTCAATGGGTTTGAGGTTCGTGTTGCTGATTGATGTACGGTACCACACAGTACGGTCTCATCTCGATTGAACAGCAACACACTGTACATAACATGTATTAATTTTCAACAGTTAGGCCTACTAAAATTCCGCAGCAACACCAGTCGCATGTCGCTCAGAAGGTGAGCCTCAACAAACCAGGAGAGAATGGAGGAAATAGATTGTTTCATATTTCACAATAGGCCGACAATATTGAAACTGACAAACATTTGGTTTCAACCTGCCAAACTAACGGCGGTGACAGACTGCCGCGTAAGCAGCGCGTCGGGAACCGTTCAACCAATCAGTGAGGCGGTAACACACCGAAACAGCTATCGAAGAATCTGATTGGTGGAACGCCTGCAGGACGCGCTGCGCACGCGCCTGGTTTTGCTGTGAAAGGTCACATATATCCAGTTTGACCTTGAGCGTCCTGGACCCATGTTCCCGAAGCCGTCGTTAGGTTAACGATGTCGTTACGCTATGCATTTTCCCAGTTTTAACGACATCGTTAACCTAACGATGGCTTCGGGAACATGGCTCCTGCTCAGTTAAAAACGTAATCTCATGTGTCACCTCTTCCCTTGGACAATGTTCAGATTACGGCAGGTCTAGAAAGTCAGGGCAGGAAGAGCACCGAGTTACCTCGTAACGATAAACGTACGGGTCTGATATCCGAGGATCTTGGGCAGATCATTGCCTGAGTTCTTTCTCAAACTATAGGTCAATATGAGGGAGCTATCGAAATACTATAATTTACAAAATAGGATGATGAAGGAAATTGCAGGAGACCAGATGCGCCAGAAATTACTGGTTTAGCTTTTTATCAACGGCTTCCGGCAGAGTACGATTACCTTCAACCTTAGGACCGTATCTGCATTAAAAAAATTGTCCTGTTAATAACTGGTACGCGCCTCACTTCATATGGTTAGGGGGACCAACCTGATGTCGATAAAAAGAAATCGTCGTCGCTAGCCTATAGCTGTACGCCAAATCTGGAACGGGTGTTGGCGGAGCATGGAGGACGCAGGTTTGTTGTTTTCTTGGCAGAGAAGCTTTAGTTTTATAGGAAAGATCGACATCAACATAATTTGTGTTGGATTGAAAATCGTAACATGCCGAGGTCAAATGGCGAAGTCTTTAATTTTGATCTGTCGTTTACTGAACAAAAATGTGAGAAAATCGTCCCCAATTTCGGGATGAACTTCTTACTTAACAGGAAGTGTGAAGCGGGAGTCCATTCTAAGCACACTCTATCTTGTCCGTAGATTTACCTTCACCTTACACTCATCTACACCTACTGCACATCGAGACGAGATTCTGTTTCATCTTTGGAACACCGACACAACCAAATTCGTGTGGGGAATTTCTTTTGTACGCATTGCTCTGAGATTTCCGCTGCAACGTCACTTGCACCGGCATGATCTCACCATCAAGCAAATTACGCCGACAATGCATGTTCTCACCGTTTCTTTCTTAGAAAGAATTTGCTCTGCCTGGAGTCACGTCACAATCTGACATCGGCAGTGGAACCTCCTTCTCAGAAAGAAAGTCGGCTCGAGGCAGCGCAAGCTCTTCAGTGGTGTGAGTAGGGACGGGTCACGTTATCTGCATCAAGATCAATCGCCATGAAATGTACTTCAACGGAGGAAAACTATGTCTCATGGCAATCTCACACTACATTTAGAACTCTACATCGTTTCTATTGCCATTCACGTCGTTGCGAGGTCATTAAAAACATCCTGACTCAGCCCAGTTCCTTTTGCCTACCATTTTTTCGACATGTCCTTTGATCCCGCTTCCCAAAGGCTACCCGCCTGTCGTCAATTTCACACCCAACATACTGGAACTAGTCGGCCTAGACTCATTGCTCTCATTTCATAAAAGCGTCTACAAGGAAATTAGTCTGTCGGAATTGTCTTTGGTCAAAAGCTTGACCATTATACTTGGAATATGTCACGGTTTAGTAGCTTCTTAGGAGTGAAACCTCGGTTGCTGGCACGTGCACATGCTGTACATGCTGTCAGCATAAAGCATATGTTGTGTAAAGCCTCTCATGCAAAGCCACCCACACGCATTTATCGGACTTGAGCCGTCAGTGATGATTGAACGATTGGTATTATCTGGACGTCCTCGTCACGAGACAAGTCGTCGACCTTGTATGTGTGTATTTACATTACATTAGCGCAGCAAATCTGACAATTAATGATGGTATTAGGCCATGCTAATGTCGTACTCAAATTAGTACTACCAGAAATACATTTCTGGTACAACCTCATATTTGCAGCTCTTTCATGTTTTAGCTGATGGTGTCAGCTGAGACCTAGCCACGATTAACTAATATGCACACGAGATTATTTATGTATTTTTACGATGACAATTTTATATGAAATAGACGAAGGGAAATTGCTGCAAATTTCATTATATCGACTCGTTATCAGATTCTGCGCTGGCAATCTGGGTCACCGGCGCCTGTTTGGCTCGTTCCAAGATATAACCTTGGATACAGAACACGGTGCAATGTTTGCCTCGGACTTGTAGACGTCAGTTCCGAGATGCATTATTGAAGACCTTGATCCATTACTATACCAAAGATTTTCACGTCGTATTTGAAAGTAACGTGAACATACCTCAACATGCAATCCTGCTATTCAATTAACTGGCAGGAACAATGACGCCCAGTCTTCCGAAACACTTCCGTGGACTGTTTCATTTATCACGGACTACACCGTATTTCAATTACCTTCATTCTGTCCTATCTGTTCTCGTCTTGTTTTCTTTACTTGCTTGCCTACCATCTTGTAAATGTGCCGCGGCAGTCCAATGGTGCTACATAGGCCTCGAGGGAATTGCGCCGTATTACATGTATGTCGAAATCGGCCGAAGGCTTCTTTACAGCATATACATGTAGGCCTACGTCACATGTTTTTTTTGGGGGGGGGGGTGATTTTAAATTTCTAGGCAGCAAATTCTGTCGTTTGATTATCAAGTTTGCAAATACTTGCGACTTCAGATGCTCCATCTGGGCACGGTCGGAGTGAAGTTTATCTTCAGCACCTTTGATTTAACGCCAAAGGAAAAGTTATCTCATATGCAGTGGCAAAAACCTTCACCAAAGGTAGAAAATATTTAATGATATATGCTGCCTTATACTACAGCTGTTGATAAATGGACATCAGAAAATGTATGGCAACAGCACAAGGAGAGGGCACCTCGCCAGACGTGCAAAAGAATTCTATAAACTCGAGTGAATGCGCATTCGTGTAGATTTATGGAAGTATCCCTTTGGCCAAGTACGACAACCTGACGTTAAATGTCATGCGAGTGGTGATTAATTGACCTTTAAAGGACGGAGAAAAAGGTGAAGGATGTTTTCTTCTCAATCCAAAGAAAACCCTCGGTTATTATATCATGATATGAGTTGTTTACTCACAAAGATGCAGATACGGCGCTCTAGATACGTATTGGAACGTGACGCAGAATTAAAAAGGTTGCAGACGACGTCTTCAAGAGACGCTGTCCAGCATGCTCGTAAATATAAGAAAGAAAGCATTGTTAGTGGATATGGTGAACCAGAGCTTTTATATTGTGTCCTCTGCAACTCCTTCTTTGATATCAGGAGCAAACAGTGAATGTATAGAAACTTTTCCACCTACTGGGCATTGGTGCGAATAACGTGTCATGACTTTTCACCCCAACGTGAAGGTCGTACCCTTTAAAGAAACATTCTGTTTACGTGTGTCAAAGTCAGTGGATTGATCTGTCTCGTGCCCGGAGAGACCAGAAAAGACGGAGCCTTAGCAGCAGGACAAGTTTGTATAACAATGCAGAACATCGCATTCGACTGGAAAAATTTGATACAAAAAGTCCAGAGAAAGACGTTAATGCATGTTGAGACAAGATACATGTACAAGACGTTACGACATCAGGACTCAAGCACTCTCCTGCGTGCTTTCGACAGCCAGGCAGAGAACTTGCAATAGTAGACTAAGCAACATTCTCTGCAGCTGTATAATAGTGTCCGTATTCCTAAAGGCAAAAATCCTCAGGATGTAGCCCCCTTAAGGGACGTGAAAAGGTACGCCTGGAGCCTTTCGATTTCAGAATGCAAGACACAACGTTATTGATTTTCTCTTTTGCTGTGTTTGCCAGTTCCAAACGTTAACACTGAGAGTACCTTTTAAATATATACAAAAGTATAAAATAAAAGTTCCTGTATTCTCAAATTAAGCGTTTAACTGAGTTTGTCCCGTTTATTCTAACCCGTCCATGATATTTCCAAAGACAGCAGTATGATATGTTCAGTTATATTCACGTAATGTGTTAAGTTGTGTTTTGTTAAACACAAAACTAAACGCTAAACGCGTCACCTGGATTTACAGTGTTTGATGTGGTTAACGATATAATGCGTTACAAACTGCAGATGATGGGGATGATGTTGAGTTTCGTCAATGAGTCTTACTAAAGCATGAAATAATAAGCATTTTGTCATCCCTTCTTACTCTTTCCTTTCTCTCAGTCGCAGGCCAGGTCGCTACGCAAGTTCACAAAATGTCACTTGTTGTGTTTCGTATTATTGTTAATGGTGATGTTACTCAAAATTTAACGCCAACATCATTTTGCCAAACCTTTGTAGTCTATTCACCACTCTCCCGCATGTAGGTCTCTCTTCTTCAACATTGTTCAAGTTAACAAAATGTCGCTTATTCAGAATCACGCAGAGAACTGACGCATAGCAGGCAAGGAAGCCACTAGCGTGGGCGACGTCAACGGATGGAGGTGCGTTGCCACCACGTGCGGATCTTGAATGGCGTAAAATCTAGCCGTACTGTCCAGGTGTGTTCCTCGGTGCGAACGTTCTTATCGCTCGTCTTCGATGGATGAAATGATAGATTGATACAAGTATTTTCGATTTTCGCGACTTGGAATTCGGATTTGAAAACCATCCACTCACTTCAGCAGTTGTAAAATTCTGGATAGTATCGAAATTTGAAATATTTTCTTGGGCGGTTACCGTTCCATTCTGGTAACAGCGCATGCTGAGGATGCAAAAATCTCCGTTCAATATCTTATCGGATTAGAAAGAAAAATTGGTGCTTGTTTTATTGTTGTATTCTCGGATTGTTGGCACTTTAAACGGACGCTTCACACGGTTTTCTTTTAAGAGGATATGGCATACAGGTTTGTTTTGATAAGTAAACTTTTGTCTTCGGGGGTAGAGTGCTTAGGCCTACGTTTATAAGCTAGGAAACTGAAGTGGAAGAATACATGCGCATAGGCATAATCATGAATCTGGTCCCCTCGAAGTCTGAAATTCTTTCATTAGGCCTACCAACTTGCACCTAAGCAGCATCTGTAAACAAAGTCTGACAAGCATAGGCCTAATTCCATTATTACGACCCTGCGAACTTTAGGGGCAGTGCATGATCGATCTCACTTCAAATTATTCGAATTTGACTAAATGGCTCTGATACGCAGCACCAGGTGTGAAGTGGTAATAAAGACAACAATAAGTTATATACCGCGATATTTGATATATGATAGTTAGGTACATGTAGGTAGAACTAACTTAATTAACCAAATACAAGTAGGCCTTAAGTGTACAATGCTCGAGTTCTCTGTAGCCACAGGGAAACTTTGAAGTTTATTCCCCGCTTGTTGAAAGTTAGGCGCCCAGGTAGAACATTATCTTTGTTCCCATACAAACAGATGAATTCCGAACAAATAAGTTAAATATGTGCACAAGATGCTGTACGAACTATTTCTAAACTCAACAAACAGTGTTTTTCCCACATATGTTTACTTGTACTGTAGAGTGGTACAGGGACTGTCGTGTCGTTGTAGGTGGCAGCACTATTTTAGTAATATTATTCTCCATTAGGTGGCACTTGCTGTCACCAAAAGTCAGGTGCGATAGGAAATAATTTCCCCAAGAACAATTGTCCTAGGAACAAAAGACAATGGTTTCTATTTGTAGCTTGCACCTCTTACAGCGGACACCTTTTACAGGCTGCCGCTTGAGGCTTAGGTGAATACACACTGCAAATACTACAGCACTTGTCCCACTACATATAGGGCCGTATTAACGTTAAGGAACGTTCTAAAATACGGCCCTTAGAGTCATACTCATAAAGAGGTTCTATCATTAGAACCGTCTTAGGCCGTGTTCCAAGTACAATGTTCGACCACACTTGGAACCGGCCTAAGACGGTTCTAACGATAGAACCGCTTTATGAATACGTCCCTTAGTGTTTCGCTAGTCGTCTTTATAGAGTAACGATGTAGGGGCCTACTTCCATAATTCCAATTCTGGGGGATGCATCATGGCCGCGTCTTCATTTGCCAAAGTGATATTCATTACAAATCATTCCGACGGAAGTAGCAGACAGGTTGATCACTAAATGACTAATGAATGACTTTGATTAGATAGTTACAGTGCATCGATTTTCATGGTGTTAGATAATCAAAACTTGGTACTACGGACAACAAACATGGTGGTTGTGTGCAGTATCACAAACGGTAACCAAATCTGCCGCGGTGTAGGCCTACATGTACATGTACATGTACCTACATGTAAACATAATTTTGTTCATAAAGGGCCGTATGCACCACACGAAGATAATCTTCAACTAGGATTGAGCCACAACTTTTCAATTGTTCAGGTTTACTGGGGTATGATCTGACAATGGAAAAGTTGTGGCTAAACCTGAGTTCAAGATTATCTTTGCTTGGTGCATACGGCCCTAAGTGTCAAAAAAGGGTAACATGCAGTTGATGGATACGGAGTTATGCCCAACTTTTTATTGTCGAGCACCATACATCGCAATGATAATTCCACTAATGTTTGCCTTTTCCACGTACGCGATCTTCACGTGGGAATTGACTATCATATCATCATTGATTATCCGTCCGAGAGTTATTCCGCCAATTTCGACCTGTCAGTGTCAGGTCAACTCAACTGACGGTCGAAGCGTGTCATTCGTGATGAAAACAGAGTTAACATTCACAGTATGCATTGTAATGGCAACAAGCGGATGTACAACTGTCTAACGGAAGGATGATATATCTAAGAGAGTAACCTCGTGTCGAAGAGTTGTGATGAGCACGTCAATGGTTCACAACCGTAATGTTTATCACATAATCGTTTTTTCTATTTTTCGTTTTCTGCGCAAAATGGTTCGAGTATGAGATGAATTCTATACGCGATGCAAAAGTTTATGGCTGTGTTTGTCGTTGGCGTTGCATGTAGGACGACGCAGAAATTGCGATCGCCATCGAGGACTTTGAAGAGAAGGTCCCTGTCCGTGTAAAGCAATTCGGAAAATGATCTTACCATAGGCCTCGTTTGCATCGAACTCTGCTGACCGTGCGGCAAATGGGACCATCGCCCACAGCCTCAATAGGTGTCACTAGTGGTTAAAACTATGCCTCAATAGGTGTCACTAGTGGTTAAAACTATGCCTCAATAGGTGTCACTAGTGGTTAAAACTACTCCTCAATAGGTGTCACTAGTGGTTAAAACTACGCCTCAACAGGTGTCACTAGTTGTTAAAACTGCCTCAATGGGTGTCACTAGTTGTTAAAACTATTCAAATGAAAGTGACATTGGTCCTGATCAATTTCTCACAAAAGACGTCCATTGTGTAGGGCTGGTTTACGATGCTCTGTATTGTAGCTATGATTCCCTTTGTTTGTATTCCCGTTTCCATTGTTATTGGTTGTGGGAGAACTTCGTCGGATTATGCCTTTGTATGGACCCAATAACATGGAAAGGGAAGAACAAACAATAGAGTATTTGTTTAATCGGATCAGATTCTAAAACCTGCAGGCCTCAGATGAGCCTTCACTAAGTAAAAGTTAATCATAGCTTTGCCGACTACTGATTCCCAGTGTCTCCAGCATTACGCTCTAGAGCATCTATGAGCCTCAAAATCCCGTGTACGAGCAAGTTAGTGATATTACTGAAATAAATTCGTTTATTGGCAATTTAATCCATGAGGTAGCAGAAATACCGCGTCTTTAGCATCACCTGAACGAATTGCGTGTGGCTTTTGATTCATGTCACATGCAATGCTACACTCGCTTGAGTTCGAAGTGACTCTTGATCACACACCGGTTTTGATTGTTAGTACACGGGCGTCCCTTATGGTGCAAATTCTATTAAACTTTCTGTAAACTAGTTAGAAACGTCCCAAATGTGTATCCCTGGAAAATGTCTCCAAGAAGCAATTCATTCTTCGGCCAGTATTTGTATATTTGACAGCTATAATCGAGACCGACGAGCCAGATATATATACAATTTCTTTTATCAAACAACGATCAGTGTTCATGATATATGGGCCTCAGCCGCGGAAATGAAAGAGACGGGGGTCTTTTAATGCGAGGTGGTCTTCTTTGTGTTCGGTTTCGCGTTGATGGATGGTTGACGCCGGTTGGATTTGTTGAGCAGAATGTGGGAATAACCAGTTGTTTGCGGGCAGATTTGGTGAAAGAAATCAGAGGATACAAACATACTGATTCATGTTTTTTGTATTTCATGGACAAGATCAGTACATGTATATGTTACATCCACATGACAAGAATGACTTGGGGGTTCTTCTTGTGGTGAAATCACTTGGTTGCATTAGCAGTTGCTATTTGTTCGATGACGTAAATGTAAGCAACAGATTACAGATTAATGGCTGTAGGAGTTAGTAATCGGAGCATTGGGCAGTCCCTTTCACGAAACGTGATGACCACCACGCGTGGCTTAGAAGTTTTTTTAAAAAATACAAATGAAAACGTCATGAAACTGACATGCGGCCAATAATAAATCACCAAAAATGCAAAAACGAACAACACTCTTTGTATCTTTTAGTAATGAAGAGTATTTCCAAAAAAGTAGTGTTGACACGTAGATTTTAAAGGAATCTAGTCTGGGGTATGATGAACAGGGGCCGTATGCATAAAACATCTTAAGTGTAAGATTTTCCTTATCTTTTATTTGGAACAATAGTTTAAGGGAAATTTTACACTTAAGATGTTTTATGCATACGGCCCCTGGTCTAAATAAGTTGTCAGTGACAGATGAGACCAATGATCATGATGCATGCCTCTCAGAGGAGGAACTATGAAATTAATAGACAACGTTGAATCAAGGACAGAATACGAAACACGGGAAAATATTGCTCGGTGGGTCTCATTGGGTCACGTTCACAAAGATTAGGGACAGGCTAGACAGCCAACTTCATTGACTTGCAATTACAAAGCTTGATTGCGATATTGATGAAGACACAGGACGAATAGTCTAGAGTGGAAGTTAACAATGAGTTTCAGATTTGCATACGTAATTGCCAAGAATCCGTAGTAGTCGATGTAAATGGAGTTGTTGAAGTACCCGGCAGATGGGTTTTGCAGGGGACTTGAAGATTGGCACCACATTAGTGGAAATATAAAAAATAGTTTATAAAAAACGAACTGCAGGGCATACGGATGATGACATTACACACGCTTTGCGAACGTTGCAAATCTTATCACACTGCCTTTTCGCAAGCTTCTGGTTAATTTGTCAACGTAATCTCTAGTTATTAAACTACATTTAACTATATTTAACGACCAAAAAATGTAACTGCATTTCTCTGTCGTAGTGGATATTCTACAAGGTAGGCAAAATGGCTTAGAACATTTTTTTTCAAAGAATATGTATATTCTACTCACGTATTACATGTACATTTGCAGTTTGACATATAAACTAGAATGATTTGTGGTTAAGACTCGTACATAAACTTCCATTTCGTTTTGATAATTTCATAGAATCAATATTCTTAGGGAGGTTATCTGAGTTTGATAATGATAGTAGGTAGGTTCAGGTCAAATTGCTATTCTCGGTTTCTAATGATGCCGATTACTATCAAATGTCATTTAGGAATCAGCTGATTGTTAGGATGAGATCCGATGAGCAGTTTGGCGGATTTGAGTATAATATATCTTTTTACAGTTTCATTCGCAGTTTGAGTCGCCGGTGACTGCATAAGTGTGTCTTTCGCAGTTTAGGTACATGTAAGCAGTGTTTACTTTAGGTTGTCTTCTGCAGGCTGAGTAACCAGTGAGGATTATGGAGCAATGGAATACGACGGTGGATATCCTCTATACCCCGGAGTATACGTCAAATGCCACTGTCCTAGAGACTCTATACTACGTCCCGCCCGGAATCATAGCTCTCCTGGCCTTACTCTACGGTTC
>NMRB01001229.1:7517-20599 GCA_002633025.1 Notospermus geniculatus
GGGGGGAGTGCCACTGCCTCTTAATACGGCCCTCCCCATGCAATCACTTTCTGTGAGGAACCTGCAGAACTACCACCACTGGGAGGCGCTGTGAGCGGTTCGTCTACCTCATTGCTTACCTCGGCACTGTCAGCAAGAAGCTATCAATATGTCCTCTGTCCAAACAGTGTTTGTTCCCTCGCTCGCGATCGTGCAAAACTCGCACGTCTGTCTCGTCGTTCTCTCCAGAAAGGACGAAAAAGACCTACAACCAGAGATGGAGAGAGGACGGTGAGAGTGGTTAACATGTAGTGGTAGAAGACTTGCAACTGATTAGTCGTGCGGCCGGGGTGTAGCTCGTTGATGCTGCCAAGCGGAATCATGAATGAATGACACTGATTTGCTGCAACCCCCGGGTCGCCAGGTGAACATTTTCACACACTACGACTCGGTCGCAGCAGGCTGAACAGGTTCAGTCGACGGCAATTCATTTGCCCGACGGCCGACTACACCCTTCGTACGATGCCAAGCATCTAGTCGTTGGACCGTCCACACGTACCGTCGTGTTGGAAGCTGCTGCGAGCTTACCCTAGAATGTGTGGCTGTCCCTTTTGCCATGCCAGTTGCCACAACAAGTTCGTACATGTACTTGTCATCAGGGTCATTATCCACGAGTGGATAGACACACGCCTGAAAACAGCAATTTGTAAGATTTATTCGCTCGCCGATTTAACAGCATTTTGATACGTCGGGGCTTACAATGCATGAAAAATCGTTTGCACCAATGACACTCCCTGTATTGGGCGAATCTGTCTGTCTGGTGGAAGGCTCGTCGGTTTAGATGCGTCCGATTCTGCAACTCAAGATGCACAGCTATTACAAATCTTTACCCTTTGAATATCAAGCTTGTCCTGCCGCCGGCATATGATGGCACCGATCATGTATATCAACAATATGACGATGAGCGTGGCGTAAACTGTAGGATTCTTTAACGGATCCATGTTCTTGAAGATGTAGTTGAAGTCAAGTCTGTTTGGCACCACCACCCATCCACCAGCAAAATATGTCAAGTGGTTGCACGTACAGCTCACTTTTGAACGTGTCGATTTCTCTTGGTTTACCTGAAATGACCAATGATGCAGTGTGGAGGGCTTCAGTACTTACGGCATTTACACCACCCCAAGTGGGCGCATAGAACACCACCAAAATGAAGTGGTTCAATGTCCTTTAAGGCGCTTCTGCACGGAAGAGGTTTCTCGCGCAAGTTTCCTCTCTCCATGGGCAATTCGCCACGATTCGTACTTTCCTTTCGGCAAAAACGCTGCCTAGTTTTCTGCGGGAATAGGCCTACGCGCGTTGTTAACCTTTGATCATCCGGAGGGGCAAAAAAGCCATAGCAACTCACGACGCAGCCTTCCGTGCTCCAATCCTTCGCCTTCTCGTCAAAGTACATGCAGTTTTGTGCATATGTATTGATGGTCACGTTGGTCGTGAGGTTGCCTTTCTTCGTTTTCCACGAATCAACCTTATCAGGATTGACCACCGGTGCGGTGCCTGTATCGTTATATGTCTCAAATTCTGAACTGTCCAGTTCTCGTAGACCGATATAAATGATACATGGATCTTTGGCGTATTTCTGAATCTCTTTGGTATCGCTGTCCAGAGTGAATGTGTAAGGATCCGATTCTAAAGAAAACAGGTGTATACATGTATGAATTACTGATTTCTTAATATATTTCTCCAACTAAAGTGAAACAAATTTCAGTAATCCTTTAGACGGTTTTCACGGAACCGTTCAAGTTGTTCCGCATTGGGAGGTTTGTAGGCTATGGACCTTGGCTTCGCGGCGCCGAATGCTGCGAAAGACGATTACATGCAAAATTAAATTCGAGTTCCAAACGGATTACTCCAATAATGCATACAACGTGTACTAGTTTAACTCCACCTCGCTTCACCATTGAGAGTGGGTCACCGTAATTGGTACGACAAACATCAATGTTGGGTGACTGACTCGCGAAGAACGAGACAGAGTCAAAAGGGCCCCAATTACCACGTTGTAATGTACAGTTTCTGCAATGTATGCTGAGGCTAAGTGATGTTGTGCGCACAGGTGACAGCACTGTTGATGAGATGGATTCGTCACTGAAATGGGTGCCCTCTTGAATTCAGTGGCTTCCCTGCAGGAGGTACTCTTTGGAGCAACGAACTTCCCCGAATCTTTTCTCTCGGGCTGAGTTAGGCGTCTTCCACTGTGCATGCATGGCACCAACTTGTTTACAAGTGACCCGTTTCTCCTAACCCATACTTACTGCCATGTTCATTAGGTTGGGCCAGCCATTGTTCATCGTACTGCAGCTCTGGGTCCTCTTCATCTTCCTCGTCATCGTCAGCATCGTCGTCCAACTTCTTCAGAACCAGGGAGAAGAACAAGGCAACGAGGAAAACCTGTAGGAAGGAAAGAGGGCAGATGAAAGTCTATCGCTTATGTTCACTAGACGCAACTGAGGGCCTAATTGGTCCTTTACGCCATAACCGAGAGGCCACGGGCTTGATTCCTGTCGTGCGGCCATTTTAAATGCTCAACTGGTCTGGAAAGATCGACTGATGCCCGAAATGGGTTGCTCCTCGAGTTCCCCAAAGGTCCTTGGAGAGAGTTTGGTAATATGTGAAGTACCGTAAGATTGTACTACAGTGGAAAGCGCTATAGGCTTTTGTCATTGACTTGTGACGTCAGCGTAGCTAGCAGGTGGTTTTCCCTTATCGTAGGCGATCTAAACCTGATTAATATTTGCCAGGCCTTACCTTGACCGGCTGTGTGACGAAGATTGACATGATAAAGGCGACCATCATGGACGTGATCCATCTTCTTGACTTCTCCTCACCGAATTGAATGCCGTAAAATAATGAGAAAGATATTCCAACCGCGACATTCAAGAAGAGGAACAACCACGCAAACACCCGACAATACCACGGCAAAGAGAAACTCTTCTTTTTCCTCTTAAGCAACGGGTCGTCCATAGGTATACCGATCTTCAGGTTACCACTATCTGGAGGGGATTCCGCGCGGTGGCCATTTTGCATTCCGTTCATGCTGTTGTGTAGACCGTTCATCCCATGCATTCCATTATCTACCAACTGCGGCGGCTCATGTCGCCCACACATCTCAATATCATCATTCTTGCCAACCACTGCTCGGATGTCGCTCACAGATGTTGAAGCAGTACTTTCGGTATCCGCGTCACTTTTCCTGTCTTTTGCTTCTTGTATTCGTGATGGACGTTTCTTTCTTGCGCGGGATTTTCTGAACAACCAGACGGTGAGGAAGGTGGCGGGGAAGATGATCAGGTTGGACATGACACCGATGCTGATCTGAAGAATTAGAAACCTTTACTCTTATACACCTATTCTTTAGTAAAACATTTCTTATAACAATCTACGACGTCGTATCTGAGAAACCATGCAATAAAGCAAACTGCACTTTGCGGAAATGGGCCGACAAACTCATTTGCTGACAAAGCAGTAGTGATAATACTAAGACGGGTGCGGTTCCAAATGTATGTTTGGAAAAGCATCTTCTTGTGGTTGGGTAAGCATCATCATAAAATTCCGATCTTCTTCAAATTTAATACACAATGAACTGCAAGAACGGCGAACTGGTTGTCCAGCAAAGACATCTGAATGGTGCTCGTTTTGCGCCAAGATTATGGTACGTTGAAGTTGCAATTGCAGGAACCAGTACCTGTTGCGGGCTAAGCGAAAATGGACCAATCTCCAACGCATTTGTATTCGGTTTCTCATTATCCCCGATGCCATAGAACATGGCATTGGTCAGCATGGTCAAGACGAGTAGTTGGAGGCAGCATGAACACCGTTGAAGGCGTGTGAACCGGCTCCTCGGTGGCCGGGCAACCAATGAGAACCAGAGATGCTCGTCCGTGAGATTCTTCCGTGATGTTTGTGTGAAGAGATGGCTGAATTCGACTGTTTGTTCCTTGCCAGCCACCGGTATCAAGCGGTCGATCTGAAAGCAAAACGTGGCAAGTCCGGTTTATTTCATGCCGTGACGTCGCTTGACATTTTGACGGCCAATATGGCGGCATCGTGTCATCATGGAAATGTGACGTCACGTGAAGAACCTCTATAAAAACAATATGGTGCCCGAGAACAACTGATTGTCTTTCGTTCATTGCACGAATGGTGCACCCATCACCAGATGTACTGTTGTTACATCGATGACAATTTTGATGACAAAATCCTCGTCTAGGCTAGACTCGCATCAAGTGTCACATAACTACCTGTCCGTCATCTTCCTCGACCGCGAACCATCTGTTAGCAATAAACTGATACCTCCTCTTGGTCTGCACATCGATCACCATGAAGTATTTCAGATACCAAGAAGCAAACTTTCCTTTCCCCGAGTTGTCGTGCCAGATACGACAATAGTTCAGGTCACCGAGGGGTCTGAAACAAGATGTGGGTGGCAGTCGATATGGGTAATCATGAGTGAGTTATACGGCATGCTACAACTTAAAACATCGGGGAGCCGGGCGGTCGGTGGGAGTGCCGCTGCCTCTTAATACGGCCCTCACCATTCAATCACTAGGAACCTGCAGAACTACCAGCACTGGGAGGCGCTGTGAACGGTTCGTCGACCTCATTGCTTACCTCGGCACTGTCAGCAAGAAGCTATCAATATGTCCTCTGTCCAAGCAGTGTTTATTCCCTCGCTCGCGATCGTGCAAAACTCGCACGTCTGTCTCGTCGTTCTCTCCAGAAAGGACGAAAAAGACCTACAACCAGAGATGGAGAGAGGACGGTGAGAGTGGTTAAGATGTAGTGGTAGAAGACTTGCAACTGATTAGTCGTGCGGCCGGGGTGTAGCTCGTTGATGCTGCCAAGCAGAATCATGAATGAATGACACTGATTTGCTGCAAACCCCGGGTCGCCAGGTGAACATTTCCACACACTACGACTCGGTTGCAGCAGGCTGAACAGGTTCAGTCGACGGCAATTCATTTGCCCGACGGCCGACTACACCCTTCGTACGATGCCAAGCATCTAGTCGTTGGACCATCCACACGTACGGACGAAGAAGTCGTGTTGGAAGCTGCCGCGAGCTTACCCTAGAATGTGTGGCTGTCCCTTTTGCCATGCCAGTTGCCACAACAAGTTCGTACATGTACTTGTCATTAGGGTCATTATCTACGAGTGGATAGACACACGCCTGAAAACAGCAATTTGTAAAATTTATTCGCTCGCGGATTTTACAGCATTTTGATACGTTGGGGCTTACAATGCATGAAAAATCGTTTGCACCAATGAAACTCCCTGTATTGGGCGAATCTGTCTGTCTGGTGGAAGGCTCGGTTTAGACGCTTCCGATTCTGCAACTCAAGATGCACAGCTATCACAAATCGTTACCCTTTGAATATCAAGCTTGTCCTGCCGCCGGCATATGATGGCACCGATCATGTATATCAACAATATGACGATGAGCGTGGCGTAAACTGTGGGATTCTTTAACGGATCCATGTTCTTGAAGATGTAGTTGAAGTCAAGTCTATTTGGCACCACCACCCATCCACCAGCAAAATATGTCAAGTGGTTGCACGTACAGCTCACTTTTGAACGTGTTGATTTCTCTTGGTTTACCTGAAATGACCAATGATGCAGTGTGGAGGGCTTCAGTACTAACGGCACTTACACCACCCCAAGTGGGCGCATAGAACACCACCAGTGGTTCATGTCCTTTGGGGCGCTTCTGCACAGGAGAGATTTCTCGCGCAAGTTTGCCTCTCTCTATGGGCAATTCCTTTCCTTTCGGCAAAAGCTAGTAACAGTCATCAGCACAAATGCTGCCCATAGTTTTCTACGGGAATAGGTTGTTAACCTTCGATCATCCGGAGGGAAAAAAAACATAGCAACTCACGACGCAGCCTTCCGTGCTCCAATCCTTCGCCTTCTCGTCAAAGTACATGCAGTTTTGTGCATATGTGTTGATGGTCACGTTGGTCGTGAGGTTGCCCTTCTTCGTTTTCCACGAATCAACCTTATCAGGATTGACCACCGGTGCGGTGCCTGTATCGTTATATGTCTCAAATTCTGAACTGTCCAGTTCTCGTAGACCGATATAAATGATACATGGATCTTTGGCGTATTTCTGAATCTCTTTGGTATCGCTGTCCAGAGTGAATGTGTAGGGATCCGATTCTAAAGAAAACAGATGTATACAATGTACATGTATGAATTACTGATTTCTTAATATATTTCTCCAACTAAAGTGAAACAAATTTCAGTAGTGAATTTCAGCTTGAACCCCCCTCCTCCCAAAGTAAAGTAACGTACCTGACTCTGGGCCAACTGTTGCGTCTGAAGAAACAAAGATTCATGGTTACAATGTATCTTCTAACGGGTGTGGATATGTACAGCGCCCAATCATTGATGGGGAATGAAGGAAAAGGCCAGTTTGAAGTTGGTTGAGTACCGGTTAACAGAGACAAAAATGTGGCGCATCAGTAATCATGATCTGCAACGCAGTGTCTTCATTTGTATGAGCATAACGGGTACTTATGCAAAATAATGTAGGTTTCTTACCTCTCCCTCCTTCAAGGTAGCTGGGGACGATGTAGGTCGAGTTGTAATAACCCGAGGTAAGGTTGACTCGGCCGTCAAAAGCGATGAATACCATGTAGGCCTTGTTCTGATCGAAGGGTTCTGGAACTGGTCGGATGAACAACTCGGAAGATCTGAAGTTGCAGTAGGGAGGGTCCGGAGTCTTGGGGTATTCAGCCTAGAAAAAGAATGTCCAGAATAACAAATGGTGTGCGATGCAATATTGGATCAGACCAAACTGGGTCACAAAGGCCAACGAAAATCTCCACGTACCCTGATAGATATACTCAAGTATGGATCACCGTGTTCCATGCCCTCATAATCGACTGGTTTCCTCTCCCCCTCACTCAGCTTCATTCTCATTGCGTAATGCATCTTGACATTCGTCCCGTTGATCTTTCTTTCATTGCCATCAGAGTCCAACATTCGGATCTCCACCGTCCCTGAACTTCGATGTGGGCGGAGTTTCTTCCCTCGTGGCATCCTGTTGTTCTTAGATATCACCACCTGAAGAAAAGAGGCTTACATTAACCTTCAGACATTGTCACAGATGGCGTTGATTGAAGAATCTGACCTCTGGTCCTAATTTGCATAGCCAATGGTGGACAGATACCCATATACGTAGAGCGAGATGGTGCCCTCTCACGAATAACATTCTAAGACATCGTTAGTGATAAAGATGTGACGCAACATCACACCTGATCGTGCTCGAGATTGGTAAGGTAAATGTCGAATTTTGTGGTGTGTTGCTGAGTAAGGTACTGTTGAATAGACTATTTTAGTGACTGATTTCTACATTTGTCATGTAGCGTCCGATGGCCTTGTGACGATACTCAATTCAAGTTGATATATGCAGGTGTGTATGTGCGTATACACAGATTACGATCTCTCCAGCTCTCTTATACTTACCGCCACGGACACTTTCTTATGAGGATCGTCACAATACGGCGGGTCAACCTCACAAATGGGCGGAACATCAGCCTCAGTGTCGCCATGTTTTGCTTTTAACCTCCTTGCTTTCCCTGCCTCATCTTTCTGTAGAACAACCTTCGTATCCCCCGACACGACTTCTGTTCTCTTACCCCCTGCCGCTGCTTTCTTTACCATCAACGTCAGGCATTTCTTCTCCACTTCCTCCAAATCGGCGTACATCTCCTCCTCCTGAAACAAAACAAGGGAATCATGAAATCAAAAAACACAAACAAAGTAGCTCAGAAAAAAATGCAATTTGCTGCAGATAACTAGCTTCTGGTTTTAACACGACGTCAAGCACTGTAGAGGTCTCTGCCTTTGTTACAAGAACGTACATGTACATTGATACAAGAAGGTTGGCGTGTCTCACCTGATCGTCGGAGAGCTGCCTGTTGGTTTTGTCCACTGATTCTCTTTCTTCTCTTGCGGCATCGCCATCGACTGGAGTGGAAGTATAAAGAAACAATAAGTAAGATAAGAAGAAGTACAGTAATTGAAATGAGTAATCAAAGGAGCCTGAGGGTAAATCGCAGCGAACTAGAATGTTGCGTACCGGACGAATTTTAAAAGATGTCGAGGGTACACTCTGTATACAGGAATGCATGGTTTTGTGCGACTTTCAAAACTTACATGATTTCCCATCCTTCGGCAAGGACATGTCAGGCCTGGCCTTTTTCTTTGCTTCCTTTCTGGAAGATTTCCCTGGTCTTTCTTTGGTCAGTTTCATCCCCTGAAATATGCAACCAGTACCTAATGTTTATTACTGTGGACTTAAATGATACATAAGCCTACTAACAGCAACCATTCATAAGGCAAGGTACTGATACAAAAACGTGCAGTTTTGTTGTTGCTTTTGTTTGCCGCGGCAGCCATACTCCAAGGCCAAGAGCACATTTGCGGCAAAACTCAATGTGGTAGGGGTGTTTTTAAAATCGACTGACCGGCTGAATGATATTCGACAGCGTTGGCTCAGTGGACCTTAAAAAACCGTACCGCATTCAGTTTTGCCGCAAATGTGCGCTTGGCTTTAGCCTTTCTTTACGGTAAGACAAAGTACATGTAGTTGTCAACATTCACGATATGCGATCAGCTCCTCCGTGCACAAACTTCCCTTACAGCCTTACCTGTCGTAAGTTGAAGACACCCGCCAGTATCTTGGCCGACATCTCCAGCTTGTCTTCATTCGAGGCATCTTTGTCGTTTTCGATTGTATCAATGGTGTCGTTCATCAGTTTGGCAATCTTTGGCTGAAATATGATGGAGGATTTGGTGATGAAAATTTGACGATCTACCATGTCGAGATGGCCTCCGTCGGTATAAGCTCAATACTAGCTTTGTAAAATTGTTTCTTGGAGTTACCTACCACGAGGTTTCTGTCGGTGGTAGCGGGCTGTGCCACAACCTTCTCGGCTATTTCCGTCAAGGCCTTGGATCCCAGGTTCAATGACGACTTCTGGAGATTATCCAAAGTGTTCTCGACAAACTGAAAAGAAATAATCAAAGAGGAAAACGTGTAAACATAACTCGTGAAAGCTCGCGGTATTTTGGTTATCACGACCTCTGACGGTGGATCAGGGAAACATGAGAATGGCTTACCTTTCTCCCTTCATCTCTCAGGTTATCTTCAGCTGCCGTGAGTGTCTGGAACGGAAAAACAGAATCAGTAGGTCTTGGCTAAAACAGTACCATACTAACGTAACCAAAAACGATGTTTCGGTAGGACATTACATGTTTGAAACGTGCTGAAGCGGAGAGAGCTGTGATCTCAGGCCGGCCAATCAATGCAACCAAAACAACACATATGCGCCGCCTACCGTGTCTTCATTCTCCAGATCAACGAGAGAACCAATCTTCTCTGAAAGAGAAAGTAGTTTGGGGTTTATCAGGGGATAAACGGATTAACTGAAGCCCTATTGATTTGAGATTATACCTGAAAGAATAGGGGTTTTTCGCAAAGCCCCCGAAACGCCAACACGAACGCCAAACCCATTGTTCGATACCACGAAGAGAGCACCGAACAAAAGTACAGACATTCGCGTTGGCGTTTCGGGGGCTTTGCGAAAACTCTATAATTCTCCGTGACATACGCGTAATAGCTGCCGTGGCAGAACACAGTCATTGTTAAAACAGGCACAGCAGCAGTCTACTCACTTAGTTTGTCATTTTGGGAGTTCATGCCTGAGACGACCACCTCGGCCACATCCCTGGGGTTGCCCTTCCTGAACGCTGAATTAAGCATATCAGAGAGACCTCCCGTTGACATGGTAGTTGGGGAAACCTGCAAAATACATATACCCAATGAAAGTTTAAAGAAGGCAAAAATCTTGTATATATGCAGCAATCAACAGGAGTTGAGTTGCCAAGTGAAGAACGAGGGTGTATAGGAAGAAGAGGATCTACTGTTTTCTGTTCGTAGTTGTAATACTTGCCTGGACTTTCCCTGCTTTACATTCAGTAAACGCACCGTCTTCATCGACCACTCGGACTGTCACTTCTAAGATTCCAGGCCTCAGCTTGCTGGGCAGATCGAAGGCGGCACCGCTACCTTTCGCACTGTATCTCTGAACGAACTCCTTCGCCGGCGCCGTCTCATTGGCATTAGGGTTCTGCACTTGGACTGAAACAGAAAGTTAAGTTCCCCTTAGCGAACGGAGACCAAGCTAGATTTGCCCCATGCTAACATATCCATCACCCCCTGGACGTGCTCAGACGCTGACTCACCGTATATTTCATATGCCTTTATCCTGGTGTCATCAGACCATCCAGTTCCGCTGACAATAAACTTGGTCGTGATGTGGGTCCCAGTGATAGGAGAAATACTGCAATTCCCAGGAATCGGTGGCCGGTTTAACGTGAAGTTCATCTTAGCATACCCCGTCCTCCCTTTGTGAGTGAGTGTTGCTTGTGCCTGATACAAGTCAGAGTATTTATAGTGTTCGAACAGTGTTGATAACATGGTGATTTCCTTTGATGCTTCGCCTAAAAAAAGAAGGAGAAGGAAATATAGGCCACGTATCGAAAGAGCTAGGGCTGATATGCAGGTCCTTACTTTAATTTCCTCAATGGATGTCTGAATCTACCTCGTATTTCGAATGCGTCCTTCAAGACATTTCCGCGTTTCAATATTCAATCAGCGAAGCAGTTTTTGGCAATGCTTCCGGCATGTCCATGTCCGCGGGGTCGAGACTAGAGAGGTTCAAGAGCTTCATTGAACCATTTGGTGTAATCGTGTGCGAAGATGGTTGATGTCCGAGGTCTCCTCGTTCGTCGGAAACCGGCCATTTTGCGCACATATTATTTGAATGAAAAATGGGCAGATACCGTTCTATATAATGCATGTATAAGTAAAAAGAATGGTGGGCTTCCCGACAATAGGCGTTTCGGCGACATTCGTGGGGTTCCCTGCGGGGGGAGGGGTTATCATAAACAAAATTGAACCTACAACATCGACAGTACAACTTACGTAACAAGCTAAGCTCATTCGAATCATGTCCAATTTTTAAAATGTCTTTTTGAAGACTCATTCCAAATTCAAGCCATAGCTTCAATAACGAAATCATAGAATTTCATCATTGAAACGAAACAATGAAATCTTATTGGTAAAGAATACGTATCTTACCGTGCGAACCTGTCGGAAGATTAGGGAACGATCGATTAGTTCGCATTTGCATACGCAGCGTCTGCGCATGTGCGAACCAGAAGCGAGATTGCGCGGACACGCGGCGGCCGGTCGGGTTGGTTTGACCGATCTCTGGTCGAGGTACATGTATTTCGCATCAGACAAGCAAGACGCCAGGCAAAACGACGCGATCACCGCACGCTGCTGCGACAAGCGAGCGGCTAATTTGTGACATTAAAAAAGTGACGACGAAAGCCTAGCGCACATTTGCGACAAAACTCAATGCGTAAAGCTGCATTTAGCTGACACGCGGAATGCGGTATAGGGCCGCGGAATCCCCGGCGGAAGCGATTTGTTGTATGCGAAATGCATTGAACTTTCCGCTTACCGCGTTCCGCAATCCGCATACCGCGTGCAGCTAAATCCAGCTTTAGGGGTGTCTGTTAAAATCGACTGTCCTGGCTGAATGGCGAGCCGACACCATTGGGTGAGTCGACTTTAAAAACACCCCTAATGCATTGAGTTTTGCCGCAAATGTGCGCTAGGCATGAGAACCGTAAAAACGAAGATAATTTAACATAAGCCTTTAATCAATCTCGATCTGTCATCACGGCTCTATGACCAGGCCCGGATTTAGAGGGGGGCACATGGGGCACGTGCCCCCCGTATTTTTTTAGGGACAATGATTTTTTACTGCATTTTTTGGAAGAATCGTCTAGTATTTTCTAGTATTTCATGTCCAGGATGCTGGGAAATCGCATCTCAGAGCTTTGATTTTTCAAATTTTCCCGGGGACCCCCGCCCCGGACCCCCCTCGTGTGTCCGCACCTCTGGTATGCGCCAACTGAGGGCTTCGCCCGCAGGGTTGTGCCCCCCGTATTTCTGAAACCTGGATCCGGGCCTGATGACCGTTTTCGTTTTCAAATGTTTGTTGCCAAGCCAAAACCTTTACAGCCGTTTGCTCACTTCAGGTCACATGAGCTCTGCGAAACTCCACGAAGATTCCTTCACCTTGCATGACCAGAGGACTTACCAACAATGTATTTCATGTTCCTGCCGTCAATATAGCTGAGTGTGTCGAAGGTGTCGTTACTGTATTCGTACATAGTCCGCCAATGATACCACGCCTTCTTGTCGTGGAAGTCCTTCTTGGTCGGACAGTTCTTCAGACAAATTGCCTTCAGTTTACAGTCGCTTGACGGCCGAACCAACCGCTGGCCATATTGGGTTTTCACACAGACGTTGTCATCAACACATCTGAAGCAAAAAAGGAGGCGAACATTGTGACTTCTTAAAGGCGACTTTTGAAGAAATCTCCAAAATACTCAAAATACAACAAAATGTATGAAAACCACGACCATAGAATATTGTTTCACAGTGCGAAAACCTTCTAGAGCACGATGGACACTTCTACAGCCAAGCGTAGCCCTACTCTGATGTATACATGTACCATTATTTTATCATCAACCCACTGCCTCCCTGGTTCATTATGTCAATTAGAGAATATGTAAACAATGACCTTATGATGTCATCGGGCGCCAAACATAAAGAGAAAGGAGATTAATACATGTAAGTTGTCGTACACAATACTTATGACTGGTGGGTTTCCATCCACGATAGTGACAAGCATTGAGACCATGCCAGACCGTGACCCCTTCGTTACAATGACCGTGACATTGCACGTTTCGTTGATAGGCATAAGTGAGAAGTTGGGTTCGAAAAAGCCTGTGCTTGTATTTAGATCCAGTCTGCCGGGTCCATTGCCGAAACAGCCCCCTTTATTTCCGCCGGAGGGATAATGGGAGACTGTTGTCTTGGTCGTCGGGTCAGTGTCCTTCTCGTCGACTTTCTTAGCGAACCAAACAAAACTGTCAAAGTTCTGAAAAGTACAGACAAAACT
>NMRB01001229.1:20808-37626 GCA_002633025.1 Notospermus geniculatus
CCCCCAGGATATAAAAGATATAAATCAGATGCATAAAGGTGGAATAAACTTATTCCAGGTCTAACTTCACGCTTTAACGTTCAGGAGGAAATAATACAGTAGACAGGTTTTCCGAGTTACCCAAAGAAAAATTCCAGGCCAGGGCGTGTAGCCCCAGTGGCGTAGTGGTTAGAGCGTTGGTCCAGATTATGCATGTTGCAGGTGGGCCCTGGATCGAATCTGCCTGCCGGTATTATTCACTCTTTACTGCGTGCCTTTTTATACTTTTTTCCTTCATCTTCCAACGCTTTTTTTGTCACTTTTTCAGTCTAAATCAGTCAGTTTAATAATTTTTTGCCGTCCTGGAAACACATTAATCTATTTCGTTGGAATATGGAGAACTAAACGCGTTTAGATGTTTAAAAACTGTTGCATATTCCCGTTTAGTTTCGTGTTTAATTTCGTGTTCAGACAGATTTACAGTGTAGAATTGTAAGGCCTTCTTCCAGTGGCTTGCCTCATTTGCAGTTCAACGACAGGGATCGTGTCTATTCTTTCTTGCAATAAAAAGTCTATGAGGTCAAGGGCTAGCAGCCAATGCAACAATCTGTTTGACGGCTTCACACCGCGTGGCCAAGGCGGAAAAACGCTAAAGGGGTTCCAATCTTTATACAACCTCACCATTTCTCCCACCGACGAATTCTGGGTATAGCTGTAGATCACGGTCACTTGGGAAATGTTTTCCGTCTTTACCAGCGCCATTGACATCCTCACCGTTGAGCGGGACACGAGGGCGATACCTTGGCTTGAGAACCAAGTTGCCCAGCTTGCTAAGAACACTTCCCTGAAAACAACGATTTTGTTAGGAAATTGTTGATTTGGTTCGTCAGAAATCCACTTCGAGCCGCGAAAGGTATCAAATGAATCTGACTGATACCGTGAACTGACGAAGCTGAGCGATGGAACGTAAGCCTGGGACAGTAAGCCATGGCGCCTTGTACCTTGTGTCTTTGCAAGGGCAAGTAAAAGATCCCATCCAAGTGAGGAATATGAGCAGCTTGTGATGGCCTCCTCCGTAGGCCCTACTTACCAGGGCCAATAATGCTATCTACATGTAGCTTCGGCCCTGACGGAAAAATTAAATACGAATAGACCTACGAATACGAGCAATGAACTTGTAAAAACTTACATCTGCCGTGAAAGTCTCTTTGGACACAAGATTCTTCACCACCACTCTTGCCGTCCTCGGTCCAGGGTGGGCATACCTGTGCTGGTCCCACTTCTTTATTTTGGCCACATAATCAAAATCAAACGACTCCTGTCCATCGGACGAGGTCCCGAAGTGCATCACGTGACTAACGGCGGTTGGTACCTGGGTGCCATTCCACGTGAATGTGAAGTTTACCATGGCTGTGAAGGAGAGTAAGCAAGCAGTTAATCAAAGGCTGATTTCCATTGGTTGAAAAATGGCTACGGGCAATCTTTTCGGATTGAGTGATAAGTGTACCATTTAGGGTATATATGTAAAGGGTGGGTCGAACATTTTGGTAATACTTACGGAATTCGACGGTTGCCGGTGCGTCACTGACGAGCAGGTAGTCTCTTGTGACTGGATGTTGACATATGATGGTCCTGGTGAAGGTTCTAGATTGCCCCAGCTTGTTGTAAATGGTCACCGAAACTGAGTAGTTGCCGACTTTGTTGAACACTTGCCCAGCGATAGGTACAAGTGACGATGACTTGTTAACTGAAATCAACAAAGTTTAGGTGTTGAGAGCAATTTCTTGCAAATTCTTGGACATAAGGCCGAGATGTTGAGGTGTAATTTAAACGTTTTAGCCAGGGGTGACGTCAGATATGTTGGTGTCTGAATTGATGCCAACGTTTAAGTCTAGAATTTCTGTAATATACCGGTAATGTGGTGATTTCGACTTACTGGCAACAGTCACATTGGACCCTGGTGGTGGGTTGTTCCAGTTGACGGTAGCCTTCAATCCTGAACCCAGTCTGACCTGTGCCAAGAGGGAGACCTTACTTCCCACAGGTGCATGTGGTGGTTGCAGGTCTACTTTAGGGTCCTTCATCGCTTCAATCAGCTCCAACGAACAATTCAGATGGATCGTCTCGATCAGGTTTTTAAACGTGGCTTCCACGGAATAGATACCGGGGTCTTTGTAGGTATGCGTAATGGGAGTCGATACCTGGAAAGGTGTCGCTGCTTGCTTGGTTCCATCACCGAAATTAACAGCTACCGTTGTACCAGGCGGTGACGAACCATCTGCTGATTTGAACTTGATACTAACCACCCCAGTTTTCTGGGGACCCGGATCGACGCACGACAGACTCATGGCTTTAACAGCTCTGATTGTGAAGTTCCATTGTTTTGCCCCGTCTCCGTTTCCGACCTCACCGACAGCGTGGTACAGACCACTTTTTGTGTAGGTATGATTGAATTCCTCGAAGTGATTCTGCGGCCATTGGGACAGCGGGGGCATTCGTTTTTCTCCTGGAGTGCTGCTATCGCCATAGTCAAGCTTTACGTACGCGCTCGACCCACTCTCCATTCCACCAACAAACACGACACAACTTGGTGCCATAATGTAGTAGTCACCATCCTTCGGCGGATTCGGGAGTGGTTCGCACAAGTGTGTGATACTGACATTAGCATTGGTGATCGGCGAATCAATGGTAAAGTTGATGGATCTGGTAACAACGCCAAGTTTGTTAGTAACGGTACACGTGAGCTCGTAGCCTCTTGCAAGGACGCCGTTGATTGGCTTAGAGGTGCACGTGGGCTTGTCATCGCATGCAGACAAATCTATTTTCTGCCCTTTCTTGAACGGTGGTTTGGCATTACACTTGTACTTCAGGCCATACCCGTTCTTAGCATTCGTCCGCAGCTGCACTTTCACTGGCTTCCCTTTCTGGGCCCCCTTGTTGACAAAATCTAAATTTGTTATGTTCTCCTGCACTTCGATTGGTTTTGACTGCAAAGGAGGGTCCGGCATCAGGCCATTTCGACACTGAACCTCCACCTTGTACCGTCCTGGGGTCTTATACGTGTGTGTCACATGACCTGTCGCCACTGGCAAGGTCTTGTCATCCAAATTAACGACAGTACCGTCACCGAAATTGACTGTGCAGTTGTATCCACTGCCCTTACTTAATGTGATGTTGATTGTGGTGTTTTCCCCAGCGAGAGCTGTCGGGTTCGCCACCTGGATGGTTCCTATCTTGTCTTTTATTTCAATCTCTGTACAGTTCGCCTTGGAAGAGATTGCGTTCCTAGCTTCCACGCAGACATTGTATTTGCCGACACCGAAGACATGAGTCGTCACTTGAGAGCCATTTATCCTTTCAACCGTTGAATTGTCGCCATAATTCCAAACGTAAAAGTTATCAGTCACTGAAAATTTAGACAAACCAGTCATAAAACTATTGAAAAAAACCCGGAATTTGGGAGCAAATTGTAAAAGACAACAGTTGGTATTCATAAAAGTTGGCCAATGCTTTTACTTAAGATTTGCGCAGCGAGATCCAATGCTAATGTACTACACGACGTCATGTGGGAGAACTGGAACACCATCGAGGCCACCAAATAACCCTTAATTCAGATTGCTGCTCTATACTCACCATTTGTGATATTAGCTGAATTTGAAAATGAAATAAAAGAATTGTTAGGAATTGGTACAGGAAAATGGACACGTAAAGAATGTAAAGCAAAGAAGGATTGAGTATCGTGGAACTGTCTTTCTTCCAGGGCGACAGCTGGACAGGCTGTTCGTATTCATCAAAAGGACAAGTAGACGAGGAATAGTCCTTTAGATTTTCAACCGAGCTCGGTATGGTTCCAAGACATTACTACCTCTCTCACAATCCTCAACATTCCACTCCTCGAGTCTGAACGGGATACCTCGTCTAGGAGATGACATCAAGATGTTGCTTTATCGTAAACTGTGCTCCATTTCTTACTGAATGCAAGATACCACTTGTTTATCGGCCAGACGATGGTGATGTGCTGGCCACAATGAATATTACGTGTGATCATAAACAACAGCAAAGGCTTTTCCCTACCTCCAACTTGTAATGTGAAGGCTTTTCCTGCTTCTGCCAGTGCGGGCACTTTCAAAGGCGCTTCTTCGATCCTTTCTAGAACCTTGATTTGCGTCGCCTTCGGTATCTTCACGGGGATAGCCTTTGACACCACCTCCACGCCCACGTCATACACATTGGTTTCAGTGTACTGGTGAAAGAATTTGGCAACACTCGGGGTGGACAAGAGCGCCCGTAGCAAGATCTTCTTCTTGAGTTTTACAAGTGAGGCTTGTGTGAATGTCGTTCCTACTTTAACCGTGGTATATGGTTTAAAATAGTCCGATGTTCCGCTTTTGAACGGCACCGTGCCTATGATGCCTTTGGTAGCGGCCGTGGCATAGCCGATCATCATGCCCTTCTTGACTTCCAAGCTAGTTTTCGTCACGTTTCTCTGGTCGATGAAGTTGTAGCCAACTTTCTGGTCCGCTGCTTTGACGGGGAACACATGCTTCACTTTGTAGTCGAAAGTTGGGGTTTTCAGTTTCGGTGAGACGGGGCAGGTTGTCGGGGTCTTTGCCGTACACATGCCTCTTGTTGTGCAGAATGACTGGGTAGACTTTGAGCAGGAGACCTCGCAGCTTTTCTGACAGGTGTAGGTATCGGGACAAAATATTAACCCTCCGGTACATGTGGGTTCAAGGACCTGAGAGGAAGAGAAAGTTTGAAATTGTTGAGCAGTCAGCCCAATTAATATGGGATAAACAATGGGTTCTCAAGGAGGAATAGAGCAACGGCTGGGCCTGCCACCAATGAGGTCAGGGGTTCGATCGTGCCAGTGGCTTTAACTGAAAGAGAGGGCACTCCACAGGGAAACTAGCCTACAAAATGAAAACCTTTCTAGATAGAATCCTTCCTTTTTCACCAAGGTTCTAAAAGATACCCATGTACAGTGTATATCTTTACTTACCAGTATGGTTATGTCTCCCTGCTTCTCCAGATTAAACTCCCATCCGATGATGTATCCATCCTCTTCGAACTCTGACCCAGGCATAGCGTACAGTTTATTGGCGGCGCCACCTTGGCATGTTCCGTACTGGGGGACTGCTGGACCGGCTGTGGTGATAAGGGGGTCTGGAAAGGCAAGTATACAAATTAGGTATTGCCGGGCTTTCCTACGGAAGCTTCGCCTTTGGTACTGGGGAAAGCGTTTAAAGGTGAGTTTCATTAATTTCCATTTAGACAATTTGTTCTCACGGTTATGAACAGCAAACTTGGCGTGAGGGCAGCACAGGGGTCGGTGTAGACTTGGCGTCATCACTCATTGCAATGCATAGAGGTCACCACTCACCAGCAACTTTCGTATCGTACTGTTTTCCATCTTTGAAGTCAATGGACACCCTCATGTTCGTCCCATAGTACACCGTGGCAGTGCAGAAGAACTCATGAGTTCTCTTCGTCACGTCAATGGTTTTTTCAACTTGTGGTGGACAGTAGAGTTTGAAATCGGTTGGTTTGGACTGGACGACCACTCCAACTGCTGCCTTCAGCTTCTGCAAGTAGGAAACATACTTAGGTATGTGGATGACATTTTAATAGGAAAGTGGAGAAAGAAATGGCGCTGAACCAGTTGGATCGTCCATTATTCTGACAGTACTGCCATCTGAAACGACTGTAGATGGTGCCAAACATTGTCCTGGTGTAACGTTTCTGAGTGTTTCCATCTCCAGTCTCCCCCACTCTCTGTTTGGGAAACCGCTGATACGTTTATTTTACGTGATTGACATAACTATGTACGTGTACGCTGATCGTCAATTCCAGATGTGAAAGGAAAGAAAGTCCCCAGGAAAAACTGTCCCAGGAACAAAAGACCCTATTGTTACATTCTAATCTCTGGTGATTGGTTTCTATAGCCATGCACCTTAATCCGTCATTGAACAATAGAAGCGGACACTTTTTACAGGGAGACATTATTTACTGTTACACCTGCTTATTCCGTCGATCTATTGTTGGGGGTACTGGTAGACGGGGAACAGCACTCGAGATGTTACACCAGTATTCCGAAGTAATACGGGCAAAGTATCAACCAGCCCGAAATAGGCTGACATAGTCAGAGAACAAGCAAGAACCAAAGATTCAACGGAACTTACCTTTCCCTTTGTTGTCAAAAGGAAGACGAAGATGATTTTATAATTAGTAAACTCACAAAACGTCATTTCGGAGATATGTATTAGGGAGTTTAAGAAATCAGACGATAAACGTTAACTTTACGACAACGTTATTTTTGTACCGAAAATGCAATATATCTGGTGAATTCGCAGTACGAAAAATGACGTTGTCGTAAAGTTAACGTTTATCGTAGATTTCTTAAACTCCCTATTTTAATGATTAAAACTGTGGGTATGCTTTAAATAATTAACTCAATTCAGCTTCAGGATCAACATGCTTTCTTACCTGCACAGACAAGCTTGTCACCTCGTGCCTCACATCATACACCCCGGGAATGTGAAACATGGGCTTCACATTCTTATCGTTGTCATCGTTCGTGAATCCCGTAGAGTAACAGACATCAGTGGTCCCTGCTCCATTATTAAAGTCAAACACAAACTTCTCGCCAGACCCTTTCACCCCGAACTGAAGTGTTACTTCTTTCGATGTTTCTTTGATCTGGACGGGGTCTGCCTTGAGCCAAGCATCGGTGAACTCCACCGTTCCCTGGACAACGGTCAAGTGATGCGGCCCTCCGCAAAATTCTTTCCCCTTAAGGTTGGCAACACATTTGACCGTACAGTACTTGGCCGCATTTACTTTATCTGCCGAGTTTGGTTTAGTTTTTGAACAAAAGCAGAATCTTCCGGCCTGTGTCGCGGCGAATTTAAAGCCCTCTAATGCACACTGGTGCTGGCAGATGGCACCACTTGTCTTCCCGGCATCGTATTCACCAGGAGAGACCCTCCAGCTCCGATCTCGGGGGTGCACTTTATAACAGTCTTGGCCGAATGCTGAAAAGTAACAAGTGCTGATATGATATGCAATAAGATATGTGCAATGCACTTATACATCAACATCCCTTCGACCCATTTGGTGTGGGTGTTTCATGGCTTTAAACCCGCCACCCGTGTTAATACGGAGGTTTAGAAATCAAACGATAAACGTAAACTTTACGACAATGTTATTTTTCATACTTCATATTCACCAGATTTTATATTGCATTTTCGGTACAAAAATAACGTTGTCGTTAACGTTTACGTTTATCGTTTGATTTCTAAACCTTCCTATTCTTCAGAAACGACAACTACATGTATCATATGATCTTATCATTCTGTAGGTTTTAGAGATAAATGCACGGTCCCCTACCTTCTCTGGTAAGTAACACCACCACCTGCAACGGGAAGCGAAGGAAAGATATGAGACGAAAAGGCCGCAAAAACTGTTTGCAAGAATCTGAGACTTGGGTCAATCAGGTTTTCGTAATCGGTGTTTCAAAAACTGTAATAGGTGCTTTTGTAATCTTTTTTGAAGTTTGGCGACATCATTTTCTGGCTGTTAAGCCATTCTAAATGTCGTATTCTACAGGCCTTTTTATTAGGTGGGTTCGTACCCTTTTTTTAACGAAAACTTTACGAAACAGTTGATATTATGGCACTGATAAAACCCTAAAGTGCCTGTACAAATGACGGGCTGCAGTATCCCACGCACTTCAAGTGAATTCCATGACATGTTTGGTTACCTTAGCAACTCAATGATGCTAATATTTAATGTTTGGTATTTGACAATGGCTATCATTGAAACAAGCATCGAGAAATCTCGTTAATAATTCAATCGCGAAGCTTCTTTGAATATACTGTTTGATAAAGCTAGGCCTAGCGCCCGAGGGTATGATACCAGGCGATATGTCGTTAAACTCTTGTTCATCAACAACTGCACTTTTGGTCTTTTAAGAAAGATAATCTGCCTGTGACAATCCTGGAAGTTAAATTTATGCCATTTAATAGTCATCATATCTGGTGCAGTGCAAATATCGCACCTGTCATCTGTGTGGCTGTAGGTTCGAATCTCATTTGAAAGAAAGAGCGACCTTCTGTGGCGTCTTCCTGGTGTTGCGATTTCTTCAAGCTTCAGAAATCACCCTATTTCCTTTCAGCCAGTCATGGCGTATGAAGGGCTTGGGTCTTTATGTATTTTTTTGAAAATAAGTGTGAAGGTGTTGCTTCGTTTGAGAGTATTTCTCGCGCGAATGGCCATCTACGGGTTGCTGTTTGTCTCATTTTTCTCAGCTGACGTCATAGGGAAACCTCCGTAATGGTGAACTGCCAACTTGCCCGAGTGTGCGTGAAACCTCTCACGTGAAGCAGAGCCTTTGGGTTGGGTCACATGGCACGAAATTCCATGGCCTTTTATCGGAAGGCCTATCGTACCTTGTAAGGTGTTTCAATCGACAACAGATCGCTTTGATGTTTGTTTTCGTTTCCTTGGTAACCAAAGATAGCTAATGTTGTTGATTCGTTGCCACGTGTCACTAACAAGCTTCTGGTTCCTATTGCGTTGGCCAAAAATGATAATTTTACATTCTTTCGATAAGTGATGTTACGTGGCATTTTTTCCCTATTTGGAAGATTGCAAATAACTTTATTGACATTTTGTCTTAATGCAGTGGAAAGCAACTAATAACTCAACTCCGACCTGCTGGCAGGCAAACAATCACGCAGGGCCGGATCCAGGATTGACAGAAGGGGGGGGGGGGCGTAGCTCGACAGAGGAGTGATCACCGAAACCGTGAAGCGCAAACGGGAGGTGTGGAGGCCCTCTCCCCCGAAAAGTTTGACAATTTTAAGTGCTTTTAGATGCGTTTTCCTAGCATCTGAGAACAAAACACTCAAATTTTTATGCGATAAAATTTTTCTTGCTAAAAATCATTGCTCTGCCAAAAATGGGGGGGGGGGGCGTACGCCCCCACGCCCCCTGGATCCGGCCCTGATCACGGGTGCTGATTTCAAGACTTTTTTATACTGTAAAGTTTGATTTGTCATTTTTATACTGTATCATCCAAAAAACTCGCTGTCATGGTTTCACAAAGTAACACTGCCTGAAAATATTTGTCTCTGGATCATGCCTGAAAACGTCTGGCGTCGAGTTACATTGCGAAACGCTAGGCCTAGTACTCTAAATTCCAAAATCCTAAGCCTTACTCTAACCCTAACGCTAACCCCTATCCCTTCTCCAATTTCCGTCAACATAGACCTACATGTCATAATAAATTCATTGACAATATCCTTCTTTGACTGAATGACGAGTAGACAATGTTGTTTGACCCTTCTTTTTTAATTGTATAACGCGCAGTTGACCTCAGCCCCAGCCCAACAATTTGTACAGTAATTGTCAGGCCGAAAACTGAGAGGGTCATACAACCTTGTCTAATACATGGGTGGTTGGGTGGGTGGGGGTACGTCTAACTATTGATGCACCAATCTTAAAACATGAAAGTAGAGTATGGTTCTACTTACCACCACCAACTGTAAAAAGAGTGGTCCTGTTTTCGACCTCATAACATCATCTCTCGTTCTTCTATCCAACAAGGTTGGAAGTCGCCTTTTAGTAAACACTTCAGTGCGGAATATTCAAGAATCAGCAAAAAACGCGGAAAATTTGGAATCAAAACTCGATTGAAATATTTGGCGTCCTGGTGTCGCTGACTAAAGCCTCAGAATCTGGCAGTAAACTTTGCAAACCCAATAAATGAATATTAATTATGTGACGTGCTCGGAGACGCACGCACATCTATACCTATATATTGATATTGTGAGGTGTGTTTCCATAAAACGAAAGTTAGCCCGGGGGCTGATGAACGGGGCTGTCGATAGTTGAACGATACATCTCCTAAAAGGTACAAAGGCCTATCGAACTGATTCTTCACGTACATGTACATTTCTTCATTAACCACTGATGGACTAAGAGAGCAATACTCTTGCTCTAAAAGTTCGCTTCTAGTTCATGAAATGTTCGTTTGTTAAAAAAAGTCGTGAAGTTTTACTTCTTGCAAGTTATTAAGAATTATTTTTGGATTGACTACCAAACCGTATTTTCGTAGATGGCGCCTCGGATTGACTCAGCCTGCGCAGCCGCATGACATATGCCAATGAGAGAACGTCTTACACCTGTTTATGGGAAAACTGTAGTATGACTTTGATTGCTTGTCATGCGGTGTCTTTAACTTACGGAATGGAAGACACCAACCGTTCCCTACGCATCATTACACCTGTTTTGCTGATAAAAATAGGCCTAGTGTTCCCTTGACGGTCAATTAAATCTTCTCTACATATGCTTGTCCTAATGGCAATGCCCGCCCGTACACGACCATTTTTTTTCATACGATCTTCTACATGTTCAGGTTGAGGGTCTTTGGCTAGACCACATGTAAACCTTTATTGGGCGTATGTGGGAAATTTGATGAAAAATTTGATCGTGTATGACTGGCAGTAGAAGAATACCTGCGTTTATCAAGGGTTCGGAGAGATGGATGTTGAGGATTAAGGTAAGAGAAATAGAGAGGAGTCGCCGACGGGTGGCCAAGACGATTCGTCCTCTGTTTGACATTGCCTATATGTCCTTGTCTCTGCGAGTTTTATGTTAGCGACACGGCTGACAGACATGATTTCAAATCTTACAGACATGGATTTGTTGGTCAACTGTTTGTGTGCTGCCAACTTCAATAAAGTGCTCTTTTTTGCTGTCAGTATTCACGTGAAATTTTGTGCCTTCTGTTCCAGCAAGATATAAGTAAGGATCGACGGGTCTACCTCTCACGGACGATTATCATCATCAGACAAGATGAGGTCCAACCAGCTTGTTGTTCAGGTCAGATGTGGCTTTCATTGCATCTGTGCCTTGTTTCTCTTCACCATCTCATTGTTCCTGATCTTGGCTGGGTCTATCTTGGTAGGATTAGGGCTCGATCCCTCAGATAATCTGATAATCAGGTGGGTGATCAGCTCTTGACATCTCAGGGTCTTCCTTACACCAAAATCGCTACTCTAAGATGAAGAGACTTCGATTTGAGGATATCAACAGCTTGCTGTGTGGTCAACAATGCTGACCATCATCAACAGGAGAAGCTGGGCCCCGGCAATGCCAGACCTCTGTGACCTAACAACCGCAATTTTGGTGTATATTGGCACAAACCGCCATTGAAAGCATTTTTATAGTTACAAAGGGCTTCTTTAGTATTTAACACTGAACAAAGGTCTACCATCCCATTTCGTTTCAGCTGGTATGGAATCGTCGGAATCGGTCTACTTGCTGTAGGCTTACTCTTGGTGATCATTGGAGGGGTCCTGATATTTGAGGAAAGAAAGAGGGCAGCACATGCAGAAAAAAAGCGGAAAGCCCAAGAATCACAGCGGAGAATGAAACGAAGAAGATGGTTTGAAAAACACGGTGAAGACAACCCGGACTATCATCCTACTCCTGAAGACAACCCGGACTATCATCCTACTCCTGGAACAAGCTCAACAATGGTGACCATGTATGGCCACAAAACGGCGGCAGGATTGGATACCGAGAAACGTGCTACCCCTGGCGAGGTGAGTAGCCTGGAATGAGGCCTTTTCAGGGGCAACAACATTACAACACAGTGAAAATTTTTGATCAGATCGAATGAGGACCGGCGTCGTTGTGTGTTAAGAGCGAGAATTCAACGGGAAGCAGTTAGTTTCGACCGAGTGTTCCACGTCAAGCAGGTTATGTGAAATACTGGATGGTTTCGCCAATACCGCTCAGAGTATGATATGATAATTATTATATGCTCAAGGATAATGACGGCGGAGGATAAAATCAGAAAAATACCACAGAAGCAGTGTGGACGTAGAGAAGCCTGATAGCCCAGTGGTTATCACGTCCGCTTAGCAAGTGGCCCCGGGTTCGAATCCAGCCCGGGCCATATGGGATTTCATTCCCCGCTCTTCACGTCCGTCGCATGGGACAGTAAGCCGTGGTGCTTTGTACCTTGTGTCTTTGCAAGGGCAAGTAAAATACCCCATCCAAGTGAGGAACATGAGTAGCTTGTGATGGCCTCCTCCGTACTTACTAGGGCCAATAATGCTATAGCGTCGGCCCTGACGGAAAAATGAAATACATACTTGTTCATTTCACGAACGAACTGGTCTACGATCATGATATGATAATTATAGGTTTGTATACTGAACGGTATTTATATTATGTACGAAAGGAGGACTTATTCACCCGTACTTCTATATACTTCTGTTTTTCTTCAGGGCAGCATGTCAGCCGATGAGAGAGAATCGTCTGGCGAGCCTGTGGCAGAAAGCGGGGAAGTCGAGGTGTTGTACTGAAGAGAATTTCATGACATGTGCGTTTTCACGAGGATAAAAGAACAGTAGCCAAAATATAGGCAAAAAAAGGTGGCTGTTGATGGTTCCTAACCATGGAATATCTTCGCACAAGATCCATCCAGGAGAAAAGAGAAGTAACAAAGAATGGCAGATACAGCGATGTCTGTGGGAAGCGCCTTTTTCAGTTCCGTCAATCGACTTCAGATGGCAGCACCAGGCACCTGAGCCAGACGCGAGAAGAGAACTCGAAACTGTATTTGAGTCACCGTCACAGTGCATCGCGACGACGAAAATGTCGTGAAGTCTGTCAATAATGCCCTGTTATTGATGATAAACATGGTAAAAGGGGCACATGCAGAACTTTTAAACCCCTTTAGTTTATTCCTTGATTCATGGAATCACCGTCTTGAATGTATTGGCACGAGGCCGAAGACCAATGAAGTTTGGCGCCCGGGATTCGCCGCAATTATTGTACGCGTTGAGCTGCGTTTGTCGCTTATTAAATATCTAATACTCTCTAATAAAGCTAAATATATTATCACAAAGTAATTTCTGTTGAACACTAGATAATTTCTGTACTCCAGCCATGGTTGAAGGTGAAAGCAGCCAACACTCACACACTGATCCTGAAGTAGAAATATGATGTCTCTAGTTCCAGCGGCTGTTATCAGATGTCGCTTGGTGTTGCAGGGATGTTCAGCGTTAATGGAATGGTAAAGGTAGGTTGTACGGTATGCCATTCTCCGCCGCACGACCAGTGACATGAGGAGACTAAGGCTCCATTTCCATAGAGTTCACGTTGACACTTTTCACGCGCCACGCTTCACGTTTTCCTTTCGTTCCTCGGAGAAAGCATGCCACAGATGTCTCGTTGTGCGCTGAATCGAGGAACGAAAGGAAAACGTGAAGCGTGGCGCGTGAAAAGTGTCAACGTGAGCTCTATGGAACTGGAGCCTGAGGCGACACCATTTGTGACCCGATCTAGCAAAAAGTAGGCGCACATCTCAACTGAGGAAAGGGTTAACGGCCTTATAACACTATATCTGAATTATGTGCAGTCATGGACATTAGTTTATCTACACCTGATAAATTGAATATTATTTTCAAATACTACTGGGCAATGCTGGGCCGATTTTAACACGGTTTGTTCCATATGAAAGTACATCTTGTTGGTCATATTCCTGCATCAAAATTTTGGAAATTTGGTAACATCGTAATTATGTAATACATGTAGCTCATCAGAAAAATCCTAAAAATCAACATTTTTATAACGCAATTTTTTTGTGACTTTTGTTGCAGTTTTGATAGAGTGGAACCTTCTAAGGATCATGGACTTTGTTTCATCAAAATCTGTTGAGTGGTTGCTGAGATATTTGAGATTATCAAAATTTCGATAATTTGAGATTTTTCATTTTTTCACACAATTTTGATATCAGTAGACAGAGTTCACGTAAAAATGAAGAAGTATGAAGTTTTGGAACAGTTAGCCAAAACTGGTTAGAAGTTAAGTAAAAAGCAGCCAACACTCACACACTGATCCTGAAGTAGAAATATGATGTCTCTAGTTCCAGCGGCTGTTATCAGATGTCGCTTGGTGTTGCAGGATGTTCAGCGTTAATGGAATGGTAAAGGTAGGTTGTACGGTATGCCATTCTCCGCCGCACGACCAGTGACATGAGGAGACTGAGGCGACACCATTTGTGACCCGATCTAGCAAAAAGTAGGCGCACATCTCAACTGAGGAAAGGGTTAACGGCCTTATAACACTATATCTGAATTATGTACAGTCATGGACATTAGTTTATCTACACCTGATAAATTGAATATTATTTTCAAATACTACTGGGCAATGCTGGGCCGATTTTAACACGGTTTGTTCCATATGAAAGTACATCTTCAAGTTGTTGGTCATATTCCTGCATCAAAATTTTGGAAATTTGGTAACATCGTAATTATGTAATACATGTAGCTCATCAGAAAAATCCTAAAAATCAACATTTTTATAACGTAATTTTTTTGTGACTTTTGTTGCAGTTTTGATAGAGTGGAACCTTCTAAGGATCATGGACTTTGTTTCATCAAAATCTGTTGAGTGGTTGCTGAGATATTTGAGATTATCAAAATTTCGATAATTTGAGATTTTTCATTTTTTCCCACAATTTTGATATCAGTAGACAGAGTTCACGTAAAAATGAAGAAGTATGAAGTTTTGGAACAGTTAGCCAAAACTGGTTAGAAGTTAAGTACTAGTATGTTTTTCAAAATATCAATATTTTGATACTTTGAAAAATACGCAATATTTCTGCCCAGTTAGGGCAAAAAGTCCCAAAATTTTGTAAATCCATATTCTGAGGTTAGCTTTATCGAATGCCATCAAAATTTCCTACAAAACACGAAAATCTCAAATTATCAAAATTTTGATAATCTCAAATATCTCAGCAACCACTCAACATATTTTGATGAAACAAAGCCCCAAATCCTTAGAAAGTTCCACTCTATAACATTCGCAACAAAAATCTCAAATCTCAATTACATAATAAAAAGTTTGATTTTTAGTGTTTTTTTCTGATGAGCTATTACATAATTACGATATTTTCAAATTTCCAAAATTTTGATAGAAAAATATGACCAACAAGTCGTACTTTCATATGGAACAAACTGTGTTAAAATTGGCCCAGTAGTATTTGAAATATTCAAAGTATCAGGTGTAGATAAACTAATGTCTATGACTGTACGTGTCTGCAGCTTGACAATATAAAGGGACAGCAGTGATATTAGGGAGGCTTCGTAAGCGCCCGGTTAGGCCATACGACTACGTTTATCTATTGTTTGGGTGCACTCACACAATAGATAAACGTCGTCGTAGAGCCTAACCGGGCGCTTGCAGAAGCTCACTAATAGTAGAGTACCGGTATACAGGTTACCACCAGTGATGATCACCTGGAAATGCGCCTAAAGGCGGTGACAGACTAGTGCGTACGCGACGCGGAGCGACGCGTTTTCTTTTGTGTTTTTGCGCTCCACTGCACATGGTGCTCAGTGGTGCCTGAAAACACAAAAGAAAACGCTCGGCTTCGCGCCGCGTCGCGCTAGTCTGTCACCGGCTTTATTTTGCTAGATTAGGGTCATATTTGTCGTGTTGCACTCCAGCGATTGTTGCTTGAAAGACAACAGATCAGAGGTTGATGGAGTGCAGTGGACACACCGCTTGAGGAAACACCGCAATGAACGCGGGAACCGTTTAGTGAAAACGGGTTAACGACCACATTCATACTTTCCTGCCAAACAGTGTGCAGAGGCGAAAATACTTTTATTTCTTGCTTATGTTTGTTCCAAATAAAACGTTTTCCGTTCAGCAGCCTTGTCGGCCACGAGGTATGTCCATGCCGAATGGGTCTGAATGTGCAAAGTGTTTTGCGGGTTTGCCCTTTAGCTTAATGTACCGACACTTTTAGCTAGATTCATACTTCTCCGTTTTGCGCTTTGCGCTTGTCCGTCCCGTGTGGTACCGAAAATAAAATTACCGGTACTTTTTCTACCACGCATTCACATAGGAAACGGACACGGGCAAAGCGCAGAACACGAAGTATGAATCTAAGGTACCTTTAAGGTTTTCACTTCCTCCAAATTTTTTAACAACCCTTCACCCGGCATGCGGAACGTTTAATTGTCGCTGCACACTTGCACGACATCGATGTTTACGTAAGAGTACCGAGTTCCGCCCGAGTTCCGCCCAAACCGCAAACCTGTCCGACCTTTCACGCGCGGTGGCCTACATTTGACCGAATGGCAGGGGCGTATCCGTTTTACATAACCCCAACAATTAAAAAACACAGTTGGCGAGACCTGTCTCTGCCATAGAGGATATGGGACAGGCATTCTGAGTCGGCACACCTGTTGGTCGCCTACAAAAAGTCACCAGTGTGGAGTACGAACGAAACTTTATTGGGAGTGGATACTACTGACTGTACGTCGTGGATAACTTTAAATGCACGTGCAAGTTTGGAACTGTGTGTACATGTACATGTACTGAGAATGTACAGGCGTGCTGTATACAAGCTTGGCTTGAAACGAACTGGTAAAAAGTGAAAGAGTCAGAAAGAATAGTATGGAAGAAGATTGGCGCTCTTTGGGTGAGTTTCTTTCAGTTTTAGAGTTTTGGTTTTCAAATCTCAATACAGTTTGCGAAATTAGCGGCCACCATTTTTTGGGGTAAAATTAGCCGAATTTTCGAACTTTTCAAATATATTTCGAAGATATTCATTTATTCGCAGGTTGCTTGCTAAAATATCTTTATGCAGTTCTAAGTGGCCTATACTGTATGACCTTTCTTTCCTTGAAAGCCTCTGACAGTGCAAAATCCCTTTGAAAATGCCCAAGCAATGGCAAAATCCAGAAAAAAATGGCGGCCGCTGATTTCGCTCCTTTACTTGCTTTGCACATGTACTGTACGTGTACA
>NMRB01001229.1:42016-63689 GCA_002633025.1 Notospermus geniculatus
GAAAAGGAAGTGGGAAGCCGAAACGGGGTTTGACAATTTAAGTGCATTAAGGGCACCGCACACTAGCGATTTTTTCGAGCGATTTTGTAGGCGACCGGCCTTGCGACCACAGAAGCGACTGAACATTTTTCAGATTTTTTAGTTTTTGTTGACTTGTTTGCGACAAATGCTTCTTTGGAAGATCAGTGATGTCGTGGATGACATCATTGATCGACCGCAAAGGTAATTACGGCAGGCGACGTAGTACTCGTAGTCGCATCGGTAGTCGCCCCCATTTTAGTCGCCAGTGTGCGGAGCCCTTTAGATGCATTTTCCTGGGATCCGACAGCAAGAATATGGACATATAAAATGGACATTTGGGCCAAAGGTATTTTTTGGCAAAAAAAGTGGAGGGGGGGGCGGGACCCCCGGCCCCCGGCTCCTACGGGCCTGTTGATTGGTGCTAGGCATTGAACTTGACCATAATGAGAGACCTATAATTGGTCAACTGACTGAGAGCTCGCGTTGAATCGCCGTATCAGTGACCGCAGACCGTCTAGTTATTCCTGAACAAAATACAATACGAACCGAGAAAGGTTCTCTTTTGGCTTCCAACTCCGCCAGACTCTCCCCAGCCTCCTGCCTATTGACTTTTTGGTCCAGCAGGAAGTTCCCAATGAGACACATTACCTCTCTACAATAGCTTAATGAATTTCAACAGAAATCAATTTCCTTGTGAAAGAGATAATGATTTTTTACCAGATCATGTCATGTTCTTTGTGCGTGTCCTGGTTGGAGAGGCAAGAACCGAGGCGAATTTCTAAAGGACACCTTCAGCGTATCATAATGTTAGGTGGAGAGACTGCACTTTGAATTGTGTGACTTGTGTAATGGGTCGGATGAGGGGCCGGGATGACAAGGATTAGTATTCTGAAGATCAATTAAAATCTTGTGAGTTACATTAGTCACACTCACAAGTCAAGTGCTTATTCGCCCACGTGTCAGTTGTGTTTATAACGACCGGGGACTTAGCCTATGTCGGATTTGTGGATCCGAAGGTTGACTGGTTTCTTGCCCACTATATATGACCACAACAGTAAGAAGGATTGGGACCCAGTCAACTTATGGTTCGCTAGTCCTGGGGAGATTCCCCGGCTATCGTTGGTCTGGTATCAAATTTTCCTCATGACCTCAACAATCGATCATATTTTTCAGATGTCATATTTCCGGCCATTACTTTGAATGAATAACCAGCGAAAGTTTGACTCAAAAAATATCGATTCGTTTAGAAAACCCGGAGTAGGGACACTAATAATTGTTAAATTGATTTGAATTAATGTTTCTTTCTTTAGCCTTGAGTCCTAAGTGGTAACCCTCACGTCATTTAGGATGACACATAACCCCATCTTACATTCCATCAGCATTGATTCAAATAAAATGAATCAGGGGAATCTTTTAAGTGCAGTTTTGATCGAATGTTTTGCCTGCGTTTTTTTCCCTGTTTGTTTTAATATTGTTTTTTAAATTTTCACGTTGTCCGATTTTTGTTTGTTTGTTTTCATTTCGTTTCGTTTTCATGCTTAAATGAACAACAAATTAGTAAATTCCCCCGTCAATCGATATAGGTATGGTAATACACTGATTGGGTCATCAGAGTTTGCTGAATTCCTCATTATAAAGCCTCGACGTGCAATTGGCCCATGCTTTAACCACTACAATGCATTCATTATACTTTGCTCATCAGTAAACGTTGAGGCCTCCTGTTAGCGGTCATCGACGTCACAAAATTCGACGCACAGACGTAAGCCATGACCTCATCGTCATTATGGATGACGTCGTGGTGTGCACTCCTTCTCTGTGACGTCAAATTCCATGACGTTCTAGGACCGCTAACTGGTGGCGGCCTCTAACGGCAGGAAAGTAGTCTTCCATTCTCTCCTCTCAAAACTGACATTTAACTGATAGCATCAGTTACAGATTACAAACAGTGGAAATTGACTCCCTCTTATTACCTATTGATAATCACACCATCTCGTCCTTTTCACAACATGCTAGTGGCCACATTTTCACTTTTCCAGCTTTTTTGACACATTTTTTGTGACAGTTCAATCGTGGCTATTGTCACCCTGTGACCGCTGATTAACTCCTAACCGCTAGAAATGACAACTTTGATAATACCCCGATATCATGTTACTCTAGTTCTCTAAAATATGATTATTAATCCGGCTGTTGTCGGACGTTGCGTGCGGACGGGAGTCTCTGAGGAGACAAAGTCTTCGTTCAACCATGATGCGTCATCGCCTGGCGTCATGCCTCGCACAATAAGTGCCTATTGTATCCGTCTTTGGTACATTCAAATCTATTGGAATTATCAATAGGTTTTTCTTCGTCAATTAGTGCATAATGATTACTCCGATCCTGTATGAGAGATGGTGGACTGCCGCCCGGCTGCTGAGGAACACGTGCATGTATAGCCTTAGTACTGTCGATGTCATCGACTAATGTCCTCAGACTTTGCTTGACTGTGTCAGTGTATGTTTAGATTGGTGTAATGCTTGTCAGTGTTTCTATCGCTCAGTGTCCACCTCCGTTTGGAAAACACTTGTGAACAAACTGACATGTCTGTTTTCAGGGCCGTAGCTAGCTTTTCTTCGCTAGGGGGGGGGGCAAAGGGACGTGTTTTGCGGGGAGTCTGGGGGACGTCCCCCAGAAAAAATTTGAAAATTAGAAGCTCTGAGATGCGATTTGAGGTCAATTTCCTGCACTCTGAGACACGAACAATTCTGATCTTTTATCCCATTTGATTTTGATGAAAAAATTTTTTTTTGAACAATTGGCCGGGGGGGGGGGCATTTGCCCCCCGTCCCTATGCTAGCTATGGGCCTGGTTTTTGTGTCCTCCTTTCCGCAGTCGAGGTGGTTGACTGCCGCAATTCATCGGAACCACCAGCCGTTGAATTTACCGTTCACCAGAACAGTTCAGCCAAAACGTTTCGATTGGTTCGTCTGTTGAACACTTTGCCTGCCGTGGTAACCTCATGACCTTACAAATGGACCAGGGCTTTTCTAGATTGGCAACTCTGTGCCTATTTCATCTGGATCATTGTCCATCAGAAACATCTGACTCTGTGACAGTTCCAGCTGTTTCTATTCGATCGTCCGTCTGTCCGTCATTCGAAGATCCCTCGCTTGTCGATTTAAACTGTCAATTTGTCCTGCCACATACGCCACCAATTCTCCTCTAATTAATGGCCCGTCAGGCTCCTGTCATTTGTATCTCTTTAAAGGTTAGTAATTCCAGGGCGGTGACAATGACATTTGTACTTGTTAAGATACACTGTGTCAATGATGCCACCATCTATTTGACAATTATTCTCTTTTAGAAGGCATTAACTTCGCTGTTCGTTGTCAGGTGTTGGCCAAATTGGGTTGGTTGAACAATCAACATCATACGAATATTGGTGTGATGCCCCTTTATCAGCGGTCATATTTTACAAAAAGTGCGATTTACAATTCCCGTTGACATAAGAAAACCCATTCTTGTTGTACATGTGTTTGTTTCCATCCAATATTTTGCCGTATCAGTTTATCAAAAGGAATCATATCTGCGGAATAATGACATAACTCCTGGTCCAATTCGGACCATGATGTGTCAGTGCATGTGACGTTGAGATGTCAACGATGTCACTTTCTGCGCCTAAAACATAGTTAATTAACTAACTATGGACAGAATGCGACCTTGACCTTGGTGTCCTTCCGGTCGCTGACGCCGCATACCGAGAACGCTCAGGTATTCCAAGGTTGTCATCGTGACAAGCAACTTCCATTTCATAACATATTCTTCTGGAAAAAACGCGTTCCGTCACATTTACTGAATGAAAAAATGTCCATATCCTCTGAATGAAACGGACTGTGCCTTGCATGACATCTGTATTCGAGTTTCCCAAAGACTGTCATTGTCTCACGGTAATTGGCTTCGACACACACTGCCTGTGATTGGCTGGTTGGTTTGAGTCATGGCAGACTGGATGTCTCCACCAGGCTGTACCGATGTCGTCCTCTCTCGCTCCAAGCTTCTGATTCACCGAGGACACTTTTGTCCGGGGAAAGCTGCCTTCGATTCTCCAACACGATTACGGATTTATGACCATGTTTTTCTAATATTATTGCTGTAAAAACACGTGATGAAGATGACGAGGTTGCATAGCGTTATGTCCGCCACGAAAAACCGTCTCGTCTGTTCCTAACCCTTTCATACTGTATTAGACCAAGACCGGGATTCCGCAAACACACCAACTTCCACACTGGTGGCGTCCAAATAGCATTTGGCTCGGCCTCGCTCAAAGGTCTTCGGATATATTCGGGATGACTCGGAGTTCACTCTCGGACGTAAGAAAAAAGCCGATTTCGGCGAATTCGCATGAGTATTTGCGAAATGACCACGCAACTTCCAGATTGAGCTCAGCGGCCCAACGTCTATCGTACTGCCCACAAATACTATTATATTATTAACAATCAGTTGATTTTATTATGTATCAGATGAAACAAAAAACTGACTTATAACTTCATCTGATGTGCACTTGGCATGAATCATAAACTTCACACGTTCTCCGACTTCCTGGCAAATTGTCCCACCCCACGCGGATGAATTTTAACAACCATCACGCCAATAAACTATTTTTACTGTGTTATTCTTCCGCGTTACTGTCTCTGATTAATGGTCTAATTTGGTCCGTTGATTGGCAAAATGATGATATTTTTCATAAAAAGATGATTTTATGTTAGTTCGCAGACGATGTGTCCCAGCGGGTGTGATGTCACCTGCGAGTGATATTAATGGGTGTGACAGGGGATGCGACACCGACAGTCTACAAATACAACGCATGCGACGAAACGCGTGACGCGGACACCTTTTGAGTTTGTTTCTTGAAGACAAACCGTTCCCGTTCGAATCGTGAAAAAACTTTAAAAGACCTATCTTCAAGCCATATTTCAATGTTACACGTGCTTCAAGTCATTCAGCGTCTTTTCTTCACCATTCTGTCATTCGTAACATCAGGGAATCGTCACGTGTTATTCTAGTCGACAAACTTTCCTAACGTTTCAAAAACTTTCATTGCTTCATCGAAATGCTTATAGTCGTCCTGTTTTCGCTGGAGTCAAGCTGAGCACCGTACAGTGCTGGCACCATGCGGCCATCAGTCGAACTCGACGGTAGGTAGATTGCGCCAATCTCGTACCCAGAGATTCGTTACGCTCGGGCCGAGGTTGTAGGTCGCTCCACTAATCTCTGGAGACGGCTAGCCATTTTCACGCCTTAGGTGTGATTTTTGGTATCGTGCAGTTTTAGACCGAATTTGACCACAAATGCACTGAAATGACTTGGGATGACTTGAGTATAAAATGTTACACACAAAAATGTCCTTAGAAAGGTTTTTTCGAGGGATCTGTTGTATTTATTGTGGAAAATCCACAGCACTACTTGGCGTACTGTATAAACTTGGAGTGAAGCGGGATGTGCGCCGTGTGTAACGCACTTGCCATTGCATTTTGGTTTACGAAGCCACCGCTAGGGCTTAGCCGTCTCCAGAGATTAGTGTAGCGACCATCAACCTCGGCCGAGCGTAACTAATCTCTGGGTACGAGATTGCGATTGCGCATGCGTGCTTTTTTGCAACAGTCATTTCCGACGGACCAAAGCATGGTGATTTACTTTTAGCACAAGATATCCACATCCACGGTTACTTCCGAGGTTTTTGAAACACTTTGTCGAGGCTTTTGAAACACTGATCATCAGCCTCTACGAAAGCCCCCATCACGACCCCCTTCGACCTTAATAGGTTAAAATGAGTAAAAAGGTATCATCTTCCACGCTATTGAGCCGATGAACTCGAAAGAATGGAAGGACAAACCTTTCCTTCCTTGCAGACATCACCAGATGTCGTGACTCGGCTGTTCAATACCTCTCCCCTTCTACCGTTCTCTCTGAAACAATGCCACGTGTTCTGTTAATCGTATCCTTCCTTACAGAAAAGTTGACAACTCTGTTGATTTTTTTCATTCCGTCGCATGCGACATGCAAGGTCTGTGCGTTTAAGTGTTCGTTAATGCATCATTTAAAGGTGTGTGAGTCAGTTAGACAATAGGAGGCCTCCTCCTAGTATCTCATAGCGTGGGCACAGGAAAAGAGATTCTTTGATTCCGCAAATTGGATTAACTCGCTACTACCTTGTATCAAGTGTACCAGGGGTCTTATTTACCAAGCTAAGACGTAGGACTATCAGGTCCATACGTTCGTTAGGTGGTTTTCTTCTTCTAAATCAGTTCATGAAGATGGCTAAAGAATGATGAACTTGATGAAAGCCATGGCTAAAGAATGTTGAACTGGACCATTAAGCTGGATTTAGCTGCACGCGGTATGCGGATTGCGGAACGCGGTAAGCGGAAAGTTCAATGCATTTCTCATACAACAAATCGCTTCCGCCGGGGATTCCGCGGCCCTATACCGCATTCCGCGTGTCAGCTAAATGCAGCTTTAGACTTCCGGTGCAAGGGTCCTGGGAGGGTGGGCAGCCCTCTAAAACATCTCGCTGACCTGTGCTGAAAACTCGCAGGATGAGTTGGCACACATCTTTTAGCTCTCAGACATAGCTGGTCTGGTTTCACTGAAACGAATGAGATTTCCGTATAAATGTGAGCTGCCAACTTTCCAAATACACTTCTAGTTCGTAGAAATTCTCATAGGTGTCACTCTTGGCAAGTTTGCGTGACTCGAGTCAACCCTAGCAAACAGAAACTGAAGTGACGGCTCGGTATCCGCCGCCCTGTGAAAGTGTCATGCTTTTCTCTCGATATTGAAGTTTGAATGTAAAACCGCTTAGAAAATTGCATTGAGACAAACGTTTGAGCGGACAGACGACTCAAAAAAAGGTGGAATCTGCCCGAGGATGCAGGACCGACGCGTGATCGTCTGCGGGTCCAATCACTTACAACAATAACGATGACGTCGGCCGAGTGACACAGATGAGGCTGGGGAAAATTGAAGATGGGACTAAATGTTACAGAGAAGCTGTTAATGGGCAACTAAATAATGCATAAGGGTTTGATAGACTGACTCAGTCGGTGGGGATAATTGTCAAACCTTGAGGTCCAGTTATCACGTTCCTTTGAAGTCATTGATCTATGGAGGTTTGCCGCAATGCTCCGGCAGACGAGCGGAGGATGAAGGGAGCATTGCTCGGAGGTTGTGCGAGAAATAAGACAATGACACAATTGGTTCGTGGTCCTGAAAATCTTCCTCTGTTATAAAGATGGTTGAATTTTTGCTTTAATATCCAACTGTTAAAACTCCCAATGCTGGAAGAGCCTAATTTTTCTGGCAAAAAAATAAAATAAAAAAATGAAAAATAAAAATAAAATAAAAATAAAGAATAAAGGAAAAAAAATAAAAAGGGAAAAGGTTAAAAATAAAAAATGTAAACAAAATAAAAAAATTAAAAACAATTAAATAAAAATAAAGAATAAAAGGAAAAAATAAAAAGGTTAAAAATAAAAAAAGTAAAGAAAATAAAAAAATTAAAACACAAAATTAAAATTAAAACTAATCCAAATTAAAACTTACAAAAAAATCGAAAATTAAAATTATGATAAAAATTAAAAATGTAAAAATCAACGAATAAAAATAAAAAATGAAAAATAAAAAATGAAAAAGCCATGTGAATGTGTTCCCCCAACCGCTCATCTGCTCTTCGTTTTTTTTGATCAGCTCTTCATGATAGACGGCCAGGAAATCCTTTTGCGCCGTCATGTATGTTGGAAGTACTTCTCTGACCCGTCTCTATGTTTTGGCCTGCGAAAACGCAAGATCTTAAGAACAGAGAGATCTTACGATTCTAAAAAGGGTTTCAATTCCTCTCGTGTGTCAGCAAGTTTCACAAAGAGAGACGAACTTGAACCTGATACAGCGGTGTTTGTTTCTCTCTCTGATGGTTGTGTGTCCATCTGATCCGTCCCCCAGACATCAATAACCCCAGCTCAGGTGGTACACGAGAATGAGTCAATGGTAAAACGTCTTTTTCAACCGAATCCCGCTTTTCCAACCGATCTTTGCCTGCTTGAAAGCCTTTTATCTCATTAGAAGATGTGAATGACAGAGAGTTCACCATCGGGTGGAAAAAAACTGGCAACAGTTATGATGAGTCTTAATGAGTCATAGGGAGGCGAATGGTTGAGGTGAACTGACCGAAGCGAGATATCACACCTGTGACGACCACCAATCTTCTCCTATCATTATTTATTCTTTCCAAATTATCTGGATTCATTTTTTTGACGCATCGAATCCTGCGAGGTTTCCAGCTTCAGTTACTTTCATTGTCCTTAGGTTATGGGGACCCGCACAAGTTTTTATCCCGACAGGTCGGCGCTGTGAGTGGTTGTAACGAAGACGTCAACAACAGAGCAAAGCAACGCAGTAACGTCGCGTCACGACGTCCTTGACGCGGTGCAACACCGACAAGACGTCGTAAAAATGTCCATCCACTCACAGCGCCTCCCAGTGGCGGTAGTTCTGCAGGTTCCTCACTGAGGAAAATGCCAATTCCTGTCAAAAAATCATACTTGGACACTTGTCTCTCTTGGACACTATGGCTTGTATGGCTCTCAGTACATATACACTGAGTAGATGCATGTAGATGCATGTATGTACACTATTATAGAAATGAGGGTTAAAGTGTGATTCAAGCATACAACGACACAGAGTTCACAAACAATAGTTGGTATCTTGAGTTTCATAATCCAGTTGGATTATTAGGTCTGCTGAATGTGGCTCACTGCTCTCAGCAACTCGACCCCTAATGAGGGAAGCCAACCTTTAGAAGGTTCGCTATTGTCAGCCGATGACATAAGCTCTATTAGAGGTTGGTAATTGTTGCCAAGAGAGAACGTATTTCCTGTATCACACCACTGCTGACTAATTGTGAAATGTCCCTCGATAATGAGTTTCAAAGTCAAAATGTCACAATTCAGAGGCAGAGAATTGGTTTAATACGCTTTTATATTGTAGAACTGTTGGTTGAGTACTTGGTATGAGCAAGCGACATTTTCCACGATATTTCATCAGACGGTTGAATGTTCATATTGTTTGAAAAAGGGTTTTCCGTGTAGCTTCAGTAATGCATTGTATGTTCGTGTCGGTCATTGGTCTGCCCCCACCTGTGTTACAAGGGGGTTAATTCTTTAATGGACGATATAATGCCGGTGTGGAGGTAGAGAGAGTCTCCCTGCAATCAACGTCCGGGTGGTATTGTCCTAGTGGATTAAGCCTAGGATTTTGTCGATAACCCTGACCATAACCGTTGGTGATGTATGGACTTTGTATTGAGGACCTCCATTTCTAGGACTCTCTCCTCTGGTCCATCTCCACTGTAAAGGTTTAAAGACGTACGAGACATACAGTTCAAGTACGTTTGGCGCTCCGATGTTGCCTGACTGGTCAACTGAACGTTTGCATCAAGTTTTGGGTGGTTGTTGGTGAACAATATTTTGATACGAACAAAACCGAACGCTTGTTGTCGGCGATCTTCGGTTCTGGCGATATCAGGCGTAACAAATCTCTCGTTCAGCTTCAACTTGCAGGATGCAGCTTCGTGTATCGGTTAGCTATCGAGCGCTAGAAATGAATCTCGTATTGTAGATTTTATAGAGTACCTCAGATGCCGACACCAAACCCTTGAAAAGATAATGGGAGAGCCAAATCTGTCAGGAATTTTCTCTCCGTCGTTTTAACATCACTGATTGACAAGGAATTGGAGCATTACTCAACAAAATAAGAAAAAGTGCTGAACTCTCCAAGATACCTCATTTTATGTGGTTTTTGTGTCAAGCCATGACGAGGAGGGATGCTGCAGCAACGGAACATCCGGCTCTTTTCCAGTTTAATTAAAAACCTGTTAGGCCGTACTGCGATGAGCCCTCGGGAAGGGGGTGAATCATGCTGTGGGTTCCTGTTGGTTACCGTGAACTTTGATGGCCAGAGGTACCATTTAATGTCTGCACATACAATGGATCTAAGATCTGACCTTGAGAAAGGATGAAGATACGACGGTGATAAAAAGCTCCCTAGCTTTTACAGTGGAGATTATGGTTAAAAAGTCCCTAGCTTTTACAGTGGAGATTATGGTTGTGTGTTTTGCAGTCCTTGGGAAAATCTAATTAAAAGATGTTCGGTCATGACCAACCCTTTATTGACCAGGATGGACAATGGTCATATATCGGGTTATACAATGAACTCTCTCCATCTCCTGGCTGCTTTTTCTACAGTGTGTCCCAATCTCAGTTCTTGCTGTGACACATTGTAATTCAGGATGTAAATTGATGCGGCGCGGCCCGTCCATGTTGTGCGCTTCTACTTTTGAAGGTAGCACTTAGGGTGTCATATCCAGTCCTCCCCTCCACACACCCGATTCCTGGATCGGCCACTGGATGATGGAAAAGAATACAATAGTGGAATACATCAACAAAAAATTAGCAGACAACCTTCCACGTTTTGCTGCATACTCGAAGTGACAGATTCTTCCAATGACAAACCATCATCACGATTCTTGCATTGCTCATAGCGAGTGAAAAATGTCCATGTTCTTTCACCGTAATTTCCTTGAAGAAGACATTGGCTAGCCTGAACTGGCAGGTATGGGCAAACAATGACCTATTGATTCCCTTGGTCATTTATCTGTGTTAACCTGTCATGTCATTCCTTAGCTATGAGCTGGCGATCCGCTCCACTCGAATATTTACCTCATCCACGTTAATGAAAATGACAACTTAGTGGGCAAATATCTATTACAGGAAATGCCCAGTTGGATTGTAAAACCGAGGCGAAATTAAGTTTTCATAATGAAGTCTCTTCGTCACTGACTGAGCTGGCAGTCATTCCAACCAAATGGTACGTGTGTGGTTTGGTACATCTTGTATTAGTAACAGCTTCGATACAGTGCTGAGGGATTTTGCCGAGATTGTACTCGGTCCTTAGTCTTTATTTTGTCACTTCCTCTCCCCAAGCATCTGCTGTAATCCTGAACACATCACTATATTGTCAGTTGGATAAAGATCAAGAAGCTTCAACGTTGGCACAGTTTCTTACGCTGGCGTCAGAGCTGGGCTCTTCGTGGGGCAGTTGCAGCAAAACTGGTTTGTTGGCAGCCATCTTGGACGATCGTGTTGGAAATCCGAGGACTGCACGCATGCTCACTCGGTCCTGCTCACTCACCGTTTCTCACCTCGTCGCTTCTCCGTCGACTCGAACCAAGACTTTTAGCAGCAACAACCTTGGTTACAATAGCTCTGTTAGAGATTTTTGATCAAATGTTGCGTCGTTTTCCATTTCCATTCATCACAAGGTGATATATGAGAGAAGGATTTCACACATTGCAGTCATATGAAAAAAACCTTGAATTCCTGATTACTCATAAACTACTTCTTGATCTCTGGGTAGAGATTCAAAAACTCGACAGACTAGTTGAGTCAGAGAAGGAGATTCGGTGACAATTGCTGAATATTATGTTAAATTTCCAAGTTGTGAACTTTGTTGACATCGCTAGCAATTGAAATGCAAGGTATGACGTCATAATCTGCGCCGCCTTGTAGCATAATCTGGAACTATCAGACCAGCGTCGTCAGCCACGCGACCAGACATCGGCACGGCAGTTGAACTCGGTCTACACGCAGCCAAGCGACGCTGGCCTCCTCAGTTGATTAATTTCTCCAGCCCTCCGTGCGGACATGGCACGAGGAATTTTAATGACTTTATACTAATAAAGAGGATATGAATGCTCTCTTCTCGAAATCTTCTGTTTTAAGACATTGTCCTCGTAGAAGTCCTCCAATTAATTAAGTCAATTTTAAATTAATCAAATTTGTATCGTCGCTGATGGCGTCCTCAGTGTCTCAATCATTATGCTGATTTATCTTCATTGTCTGACAATCAGTCGATCAAATTAAATTTCAACTTCGCTTTTAATGAATTTGTTCGTAATTACTCGAATAATTCGATACCCTGTCCAGTGTGTGACGACTCAAGAGGAGGCAGGCTTGACGGGTTGGAAAGTCAAACAAAGCGTTTCAGCAGTTCATTTGCATTTAATCAACACCCACATATTTTTTATGAGCCAAATTTTTAACATTCCTCTCTGGGGTGAAGACCTTGTTACGGGCCGTAAAAAACCGTGTCAATTTTTTCTCCGCCCAAGGTAAAGAGTGAAAAATTGCTCAATTGAGTGCTAAGGGAGGGGGTTGGATTATAGTTGATTAGCCTGGTGATCTCTGGGCAGTCCTCCTCCAGATGTCCCAGCGAAAATCAGCTTATGTTTCATGGGATTTGCTTCAAGATAAACATGGCCTTTGGCGGGGACACCTCACTTCAGGCTCGTGCCGGACTTTGGAGAGAAACAAACTTGACCATAAGATGAAGTTCAAAAAGTAAATTCAGATACAGAATGACTTAGTTTTCATTGATTTCCAACTCTCCTTCTCGACAAATCGCTCTAAATGGCTTTCTCAATGTTTGGATTACATGCATGACAAGCGTCGATCTTTCCTTGCCATTTTCAGCTCTTAGCTTTCTTCTGAGTTTTCATTAAACAATCCTCGATAATCATTGAAAATTTCTTGTCGACTGTAGAATTCACGAGTGAAATTGTCTATTAAGAAAAGGTAACAGATCGAATTCCTTCATCAGATACCTTCTTTCCATTGTTTTTTCTTGTGTTGTGGACGACCCCCTTCTTTGTCCTGATATAATTGAAAAACTGACCTGTGCCAGTTTATCAGCTTTCCTTCAAATCAATCCCTGGTTGGACGAGACGTTTTTATTTGTAATAATCCATGTTGTAAGGTTATTATACGGGTTACAAGCTATCCTCGGGAGGGGTGGTTTATCTTCTATCCCTAATCCTAGCCCTAGGTGAGATCACATCAGATTAGCCAGCAGACATTGTCCCCACGATCCTCGGAGACAATAGACAACATCTTAAATCTCTCCAACGTTGTGACGTTTTCTGTGAGAGTTTGCTGAAAATTAGGATTGACAGATACCTAATTAACCTGGCCATGATTAGTAATATCGTCTCCTGGTGGGTTTTAAGGTTTCACGTTTGCATGTGGGAATCTGTCGTGAGCTCAAGGCGGAGATTGCTAAGACAACAATACTGTATCTCAGTCGTGGAGCGTTCTTGCGACAAGCAGCATATTGACTGTCATCGTGGTGCAATCCAAGCGTCATTGCTTGTCACCACGGGGATGCAGGTTCGATTCCTACCCTTCCTGTGGTAGAAAAGGCTCTCACAGAGTGCTAAATGAAGAAAACCTGCCACTGGGTTTCCATTCCTTGCCAGAATCAAGTACCTTTTCGTTTTTGATGAAATCACTTTGGTATTGAAAGGGTTAGCACCATAGACAAAACTACAGTGAGCCTCCTTCCAATTCTTACCTTTGTTTTCCAAATTGAGAACAATCAAAAATGCACACCCCTCAGTAAGACAATGCATACGTGCCTATTGTACATTTCTTTCAGTGTCTACAACAAAATTAATGGTTTTTGACCACCGCTCTCGGCAAAGCTTTAATGGTCTGTGAAATAATTGGTGAACAAAGCAGCGAATCTGCCCTTAACGACACTCTGGATTAATACGGATGTGTTCGGATCAGACAAGTTTTTTTTGCAAAAATTGTACAATGGCGATGAATCCAGCTGATAGGTTGTTCCTTTAGAACTTTTCCACCGTTTGGATCAAGGGGCTTAACTTATTTGCCATTTTACCAGGTGTTTTCACAGATTTTCATTTGTTAGTTCTTTGAGTTTATTATGATTTAGGTCGTGCTCTTCGTCTTTATATCGTGTTGAGGCATCCATGTGTACAGGAGATAAGTGGGCTGGCCAATACGCTATTATTGCCATTGAAACGCCATTTGAGAAATTAATTTTCGAAATTTATCGTTCTTTCATAAATCACTGTTGATGTGATGAGGGATATAAGATGTTTTAACTCGATTTTTGTTAACGAATCAGTCTCAATGATCTGACACCGACTGATTAGGTTTGCTTCATGTAAAACAGTCCCCACTTTCTACCAAATATAGGACTTGACTGTTATGTTTTAGGAAGGTTTGCTTCGAAAAGATAATTTCATCTATCGACGACTTTGGGTACAAAAAAACTTCCTTACATTTTACAGTTCTTAGAATCTGGCGCCATATTCACGAAGCCTTCGCAACTTTGCGTGCACGCCAGTCTATTGTTTGGCTGCACATGCCCTATTGTTCACTGCCTGCCTTACAATAGATTTGCGTGCACGTGAAGTTGCGAAAGCTTCATGAATGTGGCCCCTGGTCCGTTTCTATGAAACCGTATGAGGACAGTAATGGGTTAATACCAAAAATCCTGATTCTCGATTGAGCGTTAATGGTGTCAAGCACCAATGGCCAATTGGATTATTACGGCAACATTTACATCAATGCTATTACCAATGGATTAATCCATTAGTGAGATCTGACCAGAACTACATTGAAAGACCCATCAAGAACACTAGATCAAAGTAGCGGAGACCTCTGAACCTTTGTGACATCAACAGTCACTTGTTAACGCCAATTTTCCACTCCAGCTGCGAAACGGAAACGTGTTTATTGAAGAAAGTACGCTGAATGTTTAGCTTCCTGTGTCGCGGTACGTCTTGCTGCGATGGCCAGTGGTACTACCCGGATATTCCCCGCCAGGAAATGACAAAATCAAGTCGGAAGCGGGCACTGCTCGATATATGGCGGACAGACCCCATGTCAATTGATGATTTACCTTGATGATTCGTCTTCTGAGCTCCAAAGGAGAAGCTACCTGATTTGAGAAGCTTTGAAGCTACTTTTCAATTTGCCAGATTTGGTCTTGAAGCACTCGAGAGAGGAAGATGCAAGCTTTAGATGCAGCTTCTGATGTGATGGAATTCCCGCGAGATTGTTTGTAATCAATTTTACTGTAAGATGACACAGGTGTAGGTTGGTTCGCTTCCGTCATTTCACCTCATAAAGAACACTCTGACCATTCTTGGTTTTTTGAGCTGATATCGAAAAAGCTACAGGGGCGGATCCACGATTTAGGAAAAGAGTGGGCGCACTGTACTAGAAACATTGAAATGGCGGTGAATTTAAATGATTTGCTCCAAATGTCAGAACATCACGGTCGATTATACAGATTTGTTGGCCGAATGGGGGGGGGGGCGTGCGCCGGGTGCACCCCCTGGATCCGCGCTTGAGCTGATAGCCTCGATCTGTTTCCCATACGCGTTCACCATTTCCGTCCACCATTTTGGACAATTGGACTGAGGGGTAAAATGTTGTTGCAGCCTAACCGGGCATTACGGAAACTCACTCGTAACATATCTAACAACGGCTATCAAAGGAAATATCTTTGTTTTCCAGAAATCCAACATAACATGATCCATACACCTGCCTTAATTCTTCATTTCCCAGCAGACGAAGGCAATCACCATAAGTGGATTGTACACTCAAAGCTTAAACTATTCTTCCTAATCAATTTATCATCATGAACTCTGGTTCGAGGCCCATCAGACTGTCCTGTCCAGTCTATAACTAATCCTCCTAATTCTGCTTCAAACCCTCGTGAGATCTGCCACCTACTTTGTGGCTGTGTCGGACATCGTACACATCTTAGACGACGAGCCACCCAAGTCTGCATCCAGTTTTTATCAGTCTTTTCCCTGATGCTTCCTTAGATAAATAAGGCAATATTTTTTCTGATCACTTTGTTCCTGTCACGGTGGTGACAAATGTCTCCCATAAGGACCCAGATAGACATTGGCTATTGTGTTAGGTGATCCTCTCAGCGTCCCGACCCTCGGCCAGGTTGCAGAGCCAACTGATAAAAAGTTAGACCAGCTTTGCAGGCTTTGTTCTGGTGCAAAGTATTGATAAACGAAATGAAATATATTGAACCAAGTTGTAATTGTGGTAGGAGGCAATTTCTAATCTGCTGGAAGATCTCTACCGTCCAAACGTAGCGTATAGATACCAAAAAGCCGTTCTCGACCGGTCAAGACAACCGAAAACGTGCGGTCTTCTCTGATGTTGCTTGGCGTCTTGCATTCAACTTCTAAATGAGTCATTAAGCTTACACAGGATTATCTCACCCGTTTCACTCATCGCCAGTTTTTGTGTTGAATTGAAGATGGATTTAATCAGGGGTGAGGCTGTCTATTGCACTTGCGGACGATAAAAACGGTCATTTGCATATATATTCGATTCAACTCTATGGCATTGTCCGGTGTTGCTATTCACCAGCGGAGCGTCCAAGCGCGCGTTTACTGCCTTGAGCATGGACACTGCAGACTTTGGCTACGGAGCCACTCTCGATGTACGCGAACGATGGCTCCCTTCAGTGAAAAAAATGACAATGCTCAGGTTTGCATTTGGGAAACCTTGTATCGCATTGCAGCACAATGCGAATTAAATCTAATTGGATTAGTTGTGCAAATATGGCGTGCCTCCGAGCCGCGCCATTTTCTCTATGGACCGCCGAAGAATTGGAGAATATTTCCTCATTTCCAGGTAGCTAATTAACAAGCCAAAATGACTCATCAAATGAAATTTATAAGATTTCTGCCGCATTCTTTTCTCGTTTCGCTTTTCTAACGTCGGAATCCTGCGTGATGGCATTCAGTGGTCGGAAGGACCAGCCACGCTTGGTCTAACTCGCATACACAAAATATCAAAACTTCTAAACAGTTTCAAAGAAGCAACTAGGATTATGGTAATTGTACGGCTTCTTGGACAATCTTTGAGCTTTTGTAGCATTACATTTGATAGTGGACCGGTCTTTTCATACCCACGAGGGAAACATCATTAAACACTTGCTTTCTTTCACTTTGGCATATGTTGCATGAGTATTACAAGGTGGTAAAACTTGTTGGAATAATCTGGCTGACATGCAAGAGACATGTCAGCGGCAGACACTGCAGGGCTGCCCGTCTTCGTCAACAAGGACCTAAGAACATTCCTATCGCCTCCTTACTGTGAACAGGCCACCATCCAGCATTCTTTTCAGATGTCGCCTTTGAAGTTGTCGGCAGTTTCATCCCTTCCAAACACTTGACAGCAGTCCTGGACTCGTTTCTAACTCATCATGTCCCAGAGCATATCACGTATGAAGGCAAGGTTTGCTGCCAATAACGTTTACAGCTTTGCTTCGTCACTGGGCGTCCAAATATATGTATCTATGTCTGTATAACTTGTATAACTACATACCGTACTTCTACAGGTAGAAGGTCCTACACCAATATTCTCGACAGGCCCACGCTATGGCTTCACATGCAAGATTAGACTCCACCCTAGCTGTGACGTCACGAATGTTAGGTCTAGCAGAAAACAAGCTTATCTATGATATACCATTTTGCCACTCCTAATGTCACCACCAGAAATACACGTCGCAACAAAAGGATTAGTGTCTATCATTATCATTTCACTAATCTTGTTGTGCAACTTGAAACAAGGGATGCGCCAGAAATTTGGATTATCTTGTTTTGAATACAGGAGTGGCCCAAGGGTCACACTTTAAGGATGATCTAAGCCCCCTGATAGCATTGTCTTTGATGAGATCCTGTCCTTTGTCGCTAAGACAGATGACCAATGTCTCTTATCTTGTCGGACACAGCCATTGAAATGTCCTAACCGTGTCAGAGGTCAATTTATCACAATAGAATGGCCTTGTGGCTGGACACAATAATGAGGTTTTTTATCATGGCGAAAGGAGTGTCGTTGATTGGTCATAAACAGACCGATGTCAGTTGAATTTCATCAGTCTTAGAGGACACTAGTTTATAATGGAAAGGACAGGTGTCTCTGCTTGCGTGTTGGTGGAAACGACCCGCTGGCATTGAAGGTTGTGTTTACCATTTCAGAAGAGTCTGGGAAAGGAAAGGAAAATAACACCAGGACTTTGATTCCAGGGGACTTTTTCCACGTTCAGGCAAGCAGTGACCTGAGAACTATTCCAATCATGCTTTTCCCTCTCTTCACGGCTTGGTCTGCACCTCCAATTTATAACAAAACTGAGGCTTTCGAGGGCCAATGGCCGACTTCAGTATCGTTCCGTCATGCCGGAAATGATAGCTCTGTGATCTCATATCTGCAGATGGTATATTACATGGGTTGTTCTGATGAGAGTGGTTAACGCTGTATCAATTTTAGATCACTTGGTGAATTCTGCATGACACTGGGTGCACAACATTTAATGAGATAAGTCCCTATTGCTTGAGTTTCCCGTCATCATGCTAAGCCCGTTTCTATACATTATGGGCTTTTGTCATCCTTTTGCTAAACTCGCATTGAATTATTAGTCACGGGATTATTTTGTGAACAAGAACTGGTGCGAGAGGGATGGTTGCTTGTGCTCACAGTCAGCGTGGACTCACCTGTGAGTTCAAACGATGAGTAACTCACAGAAGTCACCGCGATAGGGCAGGTGCGCTGGAATTGTCTCTCGTCCCAGCAGGAAACACGACGCGTGCTGCGATGACGCAGGGCCCCGGATGAGACAACTTAGTGGATGATCACCCCCCAGGGATTTAAATGATTAAAATCATACACTGGTGTATTTCGGATTATTCAATTTTCATAATCTACAGCGATTCAATATACTTTAATATTTTGCCTTCTCCCACGAGGCACGGTCACACCCAAAACCAACCCGTCAGGGTGGAACTAAAATGTAGTTAATCTTTGCCAGTGATATCCCCAGACATTTTATCAATGAAGGGGGGGGGGATAATGGTAACTTTTGCAGGCGATATGTTTTGAAGATTTCAATACTTCGCGTTAGACATAAGATACTGTAGAGGACCTTAAGGGATGTCGCCAGTTCATAGATGGCAGCACTGTCGGAGTAAACAATGACTGTGGCGCCATCTCTCTCGAGGTATTAAAGAGGATCAATATCTGCGCAGAAAACAGGCAATAATGTATCTCTTCGTTCGTTTTGTCCTCCGTAATAATGTCTGTTTGCCTACCTCACTGGGTCGCGATGATGATCAGATAAATTATTTCGATTCCCCAACCTGCCCTCCAGTTTATTGACCCATGATTACTAACCGATTACACGGCGTGAAAACAATTGTTTGACAAACGTTCAATTGTTTCTGAAGCCAGCGTTTGATTCAAAACAAATATCTCGATCATCGTCTGCTGAGATAAGAGCATTGATGAAGCTTTATCGGCGGCTCTGACTCATGTCGTACAAGCGATTTAAATGTTCGAATCGTGTTCTGGAAATTAACTGTTAAATTTCGTTGATCTTGTCAATAGATTTTTCATTATGGGATTGATCCTTGTGGTACCAAAGTTAACATGACCAGGGAAGCTGTCGATGGCGAGGGCGATTAGAAAAAAGGAATTGTGGCTTTGGCATTCAATTGGCACATTGCTGGCGTCTGATGACAAATCGGTCCTTTGCAGGGGTTCAGGTGGATGAGGGAGGCAGGCGGGAATGGTACTGGCCAAGAATATCCTCGTGTCCTTTTAAAAGAACTTTAACTTTCATATCCATGTGCCGCATTTTGAGGTTTCATCCCCTGGGGTATGAATGGAACGCAGATCCCCCTCAGGCATTCCACTTCCTAAAATAAAACCTCGAAATCTACTAACTTTCAAACCGATTTTTTTACATCCACGTATTGTTCCTAACCTTCAAAGATCATAGCATTGTCTAATCTTTGTCTACCATTACTATTAGATTAAAGGATAATCTGATAACGATGCTCGTCTCTGCCGTATCTACTCTGATCTGAAACTGTAATTGACGTCGGGAAGATGTTGAGAGTCTTCACACAAGGAACACCAAGGCTTCCTCAACTCCTGCCCTCGGTTCCTATCTCATACTAAGTATGTTATGGATGCTCATAATGAAATTTACAAAAGGGCAACAACAAAGGTTGTTCTTTGATTTCCTATGTCTATGTAGAAGATCGAAGCCACAAAAAGAAGTATACCGGTACCGGTAGGCATGTGTATCCTGTTGTTTTGCCAACTTCGTCAAAGGTTCTCAGGGCATACGTATTCATAGTTTCCATGACGTCCAACATCCTTCTGTTGGGTTCCGCGTTTTGATCCTGGCTGTACGTCATATGACGCCGTCAGCAATGGCGGACATTGTTGAAGTTTACGTATATACTGTACGTTCTGGAAACCATACATACTTACCAGAGTCATAATTCAGTGAGACCCTCAGTATTTGGCCCTCCATCCAGGAACGTCAACAGAATGCGGTGGTGCAGTGTAAGAGCTTCGGATTCGTGATTGAGAGGCCGCGGGTTCGATTATGGAAAAAGGGTGTCGATGTCACCCCATCAAATTTTTCAGTTCTTGTCAAAACAGCTGATGGTTTTTCACTAAACACACACCAGCCTGAAAGTTGTCAAATGTAAAATCAGGCACTAAAAGAGCTGCTAGACACTGTCCCTGTTAACGATCCATAAGCCCATTTGTCTTCCCTTTAAAAAGTCGAGAACCTTTATTGTCTGGGTAGCAAGTGATCAGTGGACTTTTTTAACACCATCATCTGAAAGTTGACTGAAGACTGATCCTGGTGTTGCCCTGAGGAGACGTGTATGAGTAATCTCCCGGGACCGGTTATCCATATTTTATGTCACAGTGATCATACCGCCAGAATGAGCCTTTTGTTTTTACACCCGATTGCTCTATAGAACATAATCTAAATCTTTCGGGACGTCACTGGCAGTGTTTGGTGTCGGGCGAGTGGCGTCCTTGACGACGAGCGCGCCCCTCGTGTGAATCACCTGATAGGAAGAAGCGCCACCCGTCCATTTCTAATGAACTCTCTGATCTTCGTATCCAGCCAACCAGAAAAGTGCTCCGTCTGGGCGTGAAAAAATGAATCTTTTAAATTGGGCATGAATGTGAAAAGGTTATATCGGGGAGATTTAAGTTGAATTACGCGTTTCATTTGAATCAAATTCAATTTTGTTCGAATTCGTTCGAAGCTGTATAAAAGGACGATATTAACACAGGAAGGGAGACTTTCCCTGGTGGATTTTCTGACTCTGTTGTTGACTTTTGATGACGTCATTTCCTCTTCAAATTCATTGGTTTATCGTCTGCAAAATCTCGCTGGGCATTGTTCATTTTCAGAATCTTGTTGAAAAGAACGATCTCTGGACATTTTTCATGATGCATCGTCAGTAGAGGAAATGTAACCCCGTGACGTCATGAGGTAACATCAGTCGTTGCGCCCTCTACGTTTTACTCTTCCCCATGCAAAAGATCTGCCGACGTCGATGTCAAGTGATGTCAACGTGTTTTGCCTTTGATTAGTAAAATCAAATAATACCACTTCACGCTTATTAGATTCTGTTTTCTTCATGTCCCGAAGATAATTATTATCTTGAAGCCAAAGACCGAGACGCCGCCGAGGACCAGGTCCCATGGGAGCGGGTCATAGTTTGAAGTCGTACCTTTGCCAGAAACAATAGAAATTAGCGGCGAGGAGCTATAGCCGTTAATTGATTTGAGGAGATATTATGAAATATGCTCCAGTGATTCTGAGATTTACTGATTAGTGGGTCGTTTGAGATGGCGGTAGCCGCCTTCAAGATAAAGAAGTGATTCCAGGAGCTCACTTTGTTTGG
>NMRB01001229.1:64696-87131 GCA_002633025.1 Notospermus geniculatus
ATGTACATTTCAAAACGTTGAGCTGTGCCTACCAACAGAAGTTCGCTGATTAGACTAACTCCTGTACGAATTTCCCACTCTACTGCAGTGAGTCACTAGCTTCGTAAATCCTAACAGGCCATGATGACAATGGAGATGAGCCCGAGAATAGCCAGCAGGTACACAAAACAGGTCAAATTATATCATGTATGAGGCACCCTTCTCCTTTATCTCATTAAATTCATGTTAAATTTTCAGATCCGATGGATTTGTGGCAATTTGAGCTTATTGAATAGATTCCAAGGATTACCGGCTGTTCCACTGACTAGACTCCCCCTCGAAGTTTTAATTTTCCAAATCTACAATTACGTTATCGCAGCAAAATTTTGGCGAATTGGCTTTTTAGCCAATGCGAGTTTGAAGGGACAAAACTGTGTAATATCATGTATTTGCTTCAGTAAAGCTCACAAAGATGACTCTATACTTATACTTATTCCATTTACAGTTACTGGTGGGGACGTACAATCATCAGAACAGCCTTTGAAAGGAAATTGTATGTCACTGTAACAATGCAATTCTTTTCTCATTATTTCTTGAGAATTTCATCGTTTGATATTAATTCGCGTCGATTTTGAAGGGTGGCGAATGGCTCTATTTGACGTAATCTTATCAACTTGTCAGGAGGTAATACCTTGAGATATTATCATGGAAGGTATGAGGGCAGGATGTGATCAAATTGTTTTTCACCATCCACTCGGAATTTCACAATAAGCAATCTTCTTCATTGTCAAGTTCATCTTTTATTGCCTTCTTACATCATCATATTCAAGAAAATGAACGAAGAAGTCATAAAAATTTTGGTCGATGTTGTAATGACGCAGTATAAGAAGACAAATGGTGTGTACGTCCACCAGGCGGCGCTTCTGCAGTTTTGTGGTTACATCGTGAGAAGGTATAGATCATTGAACCAGTTCACAGAAGCCCGTGGCCGTGTGGCCGTTGCAGTTTCCCCTGCTTGGTGTGGCTTGTGTGGCCAGGTATCTCGCTTTATCTTGAACACTAAGCCAGTTTGTTTGACGGACGAACTTTAGTCACCCATTGTGTGACATCCAGATGGTATATGCGCATTTTGGTGGCTTCACTTAACCCAAACGACACCGGCAATGGTCATTAAGTCATTCTTATCGTAAAATAATCGAGCAGATAGGATCAAAATCGCCCATGTGGCTACCCAGGGATGGAGGATTGAAATTTGAGGGCGTGAATGGATGAATGGTCTGAGATGCACATCACAGCGTCGTCTGCTCTGTTAAATTAAAGTATCTGTGGGTGAATCACGTGATGGAGGAACTCAGTGAAGCCATAACTGTGGTTGTCTGCTGGAATTGGCAGTTCAACCATCCATCCAAATCGTTGACTCATTTCTATGGTCACCTATTGTATAATCCTTCTTTCCTGATTATGTTTGTTAATCCTTTATCTTTGATGACTGGTATGCCTCAGCAGGTGTCTCTCTTAATTTGTCGAGCCTCCTCGCATGACGGGTTGTAAGGTTTCACGTTTGTTGGAGAGAATATTTCCGACTCTTCAGTCGCTATTCACGGTACATGCCTACAGATGAAACAACTCCTGGCTGAGAAAAGTGTTTTTGACACCCGACATTGGCGCTACTGAAAAGTGGGGACCCCCTTCCGCCGAACACACACGGTTCTGACGGCCTTGTATACGTACTGTGCCGTAGGCAAAAACACCGATTAGCATTACCAGAATATTGTTCTGCCTATTTTTTTGATAAACCCTGCAGACGCCGACTACAAGCACGCCATAATTGCAACATACCTGTCACCTCCACCGGACCACGTTTTGTCTCAGTTTTATTAAGCCAACTAATTTCTCCGACCATAAAGTCCATCTTAAAAGAAAAAACAGCCGAACTCTTGACGATGTCTTTGTGTAGCTAAATGGCTCTCATCTACCATTCAGTTCTTATTTCGGACTCCTTACACATTCTTTGTTCTCTCCAAGTCGATGTGAAGTTTTTTTCATGAGCAGCACTGGTCGTTTTGATAATTAGAAAAGAGATATTAAGGTTTATTGCCGAGGTTTGAATAGAGGGGGCAGGGTGGCTCCACCCCGGAGAAAGTAATAGCCCGTATGGAGGAGGTGTCGGTGTGGACTCGGAGGGTATTGTGAGTCCGTGATATTAATCTTGTTTCTATTGGCAGGTAACACTAGAAGGACTCTGGAACCATTGTTTGTGGGGAGGTTCATGCTCGTGTGACACCCTGCAAGAGAAGAGCTTATTATCACTTCGATTTTAAATCTCTTTGATGTCCGCGCGCTGGGCCGTTCCAGGATCCCGTGTCTTCTACTTTGTGACGTCATGAGTAACAACATCGGGTCTCCCTACCGCCTTAATAAGTCTTCGCGAGTGGCTGACATGAAAGAACCCTCCTAAACTGCTATGACCAGGGGGTGTTATAAGGTTTTAAACCGTCGTCAAGATCGAATTGATTTCAGAGTGTCATGAAGCATCTTGTTGAAAAAGGTTACTGTAAGTTCACTGCCACAAAACAATAGATCCTGTGGTTCATCTAACCGCCATTATGAAATTTGGCTATCGTTTGCAAGATCTCTGATTTTATGGAAACCGAGCACTTCCCCACCCTATCAATTCGACCCATCTGTCTGCCCCGTGCTGTCCCACCCCAGGCAAGACTCCATTATCCCCCCCAGCATGGTATCGACCGTCCTCGGACCCATTATCATGGACCAGTGTCACTTGCTACCAAACTTCTACATTTTTTGAAAATCTCATTTTCTGGTCCAGCTGGCCATAATAATTGACGTTAAGTCAGGTTGGATGGTGTGAATTAGAGTGTAGTAGATATGAGCCGTCTGTACCACTCCACCGCACTGTACAAAGGAGATAATATTAACCCTTTGTCAGCTAATAATGTATTTCTTTCCAATGGGCCAATAGGTCTCCCCATTGGCCAATTCCAACGTGGTCGTGAACTCTGATTGGCCATTGCCAGGGCGATTTCGTATACGTCATCGCAAGTAATGTTTCTCATTGGTCTATTGATGATGCGCTTCGAATCTGGTAAAATTCCGGTCTATATCATCCCAACTACTATCAACCTACTTTATGCACCTCCGATGGCAGCGACCTCCAGTCCTAAGCAAATTGCTGACTGTGCGAAGCAATGTTGGATGCGGATAGAGTTCCAGCTTATATCTTCTTTGGTCAGGCGCGTGCGGAAGTGAAGTCATGCCTTGAGTATAGATTCACCTAAAAGATACCATCACGTACGTCCAAGAAAGACAAGTTATCAGGTTTCTCAGGATAGTTACCCTGACACCAACGTTAGCAGTGACTGCACACGACAGTGTACATAATCTGCACGCACGCCCTTCAAGCAGCCAAATCTCATGATATCCCTGAACATGCCTGAAAGCCAATCTTCTAGTCCAATGGAGCTTTTCAAGAGTCTCGAAGCTAAGGGATTTAAAATTGTAGTCGGTGACAATGGCTATCAATTATTGCAAATCCTGTATCAGGTAATGATGAACCCATTGTGTCTAGGGTCGGTTTCACCCCAACTTAGCCAAGTTTCTCTGTACATTGTATACAGTGAACTGCATCAGTAACAGTATAATCGATTGGATGAAGTGAATGAGATGAGTTACAATGTTTTGCATGCAGCAGACGCTGTCTTTGTGGTGGGTGTCGCAGCCTATCAGTCAAAACACTCAAGTATTTACATTTGAAACGGATAGGTCCAATCTCAAATTGATGTTTTGACACATTGGACCATTGTTACTCAATTTCAATCTAGTGTTCCACATTGTTGCCAGTTCCGTAACTATTTCTCATACAGCGAAATTGCAGCTTTAACTTGAGTTCTCCGAAGTTGATCCAGATCGAGAAGATGTTGATTCGGTGAGGTGGAGGCGCAAATGGTTTGGTCTTTCGGCCCTGCCTCCTCATACGATAACGCGGTAAGAGTCCGAGATGTGATGTCTTCAAGACCCTGTTTTGAGAGGATGTCCGTGCATCGCCGATCGAGGTTCTCCGCCGCGTGAGCCAGTCCAACCTTTATGATCGACGTGCTCCGAGCTTCTTGACGGGATGAACTAAAACTTGATGACATCTCATCGTCAAATAAAATACAATTATGGAATAATATCTTGCGGGGTATAGCCTGAGGGTTTTCACTCGGCGACCCGTGGGGACATTGTATCACAACCCACCTCAGGGAGGCTTTGTTCTGGTTCTTGTCACGAAGCGAACGTTAATCAGGGAAAAACGATAGCCGGGATGTTAAACGCATTATGCCGTGCGTTTCTGTTCGTGTAGAAAAAATGGAATATGAGATTCAATATTTAATGGGAAGTCATGTGTGTTTGCTGTGGTCGGTTTTATAGTTAAGGTCTGGCCACGACTGAAACACTCTCTTACAGTTGCACGCTGCACATAACAATATAGAGTTTTCGCAAAGCCCCCGAAACGCCAACGCGAACGCCGTTTCGGGGGCTTTGCGAAAACTCCGTACTATTCTAGGTTTCCTATACCGAATGAAATCTTTCTCCGAATTGGCGCAGTTTTGGGATGGTGAGCCTAAAAATCCGCACATTAACTAGAATGCAGTAGGAAGAAAGCTTACCAATTAAGCAGAGGGAGGCCCTAAGCATTGGTTGGAGATGGTGTAAAAAGAAACAGTGACAGGTTGAAGGTGGTGTAAAAGGAAAGAAGGTCACTTGAGTAAGCGTCCTGCTAACTGAACGAAGACAAGTGATGATTTCATGGCTAAAGCTAACTCTACTACAAGCTTCTGAAATGAATTAGAATGGGAAGAGCGGTCGATAGGGCGTGAAGTCATTCGTTGGCATTTCTGTTCATGGAAGGTGATCAAAGTGATCACTGGAACATGTTCTTTAGCCGCATGTCGAGAGTTCTTCATCTTATTGCCAGATGTCGACACCAGTTGACGATAATCCAGTTCTGTACCGTTTAAAGAAGGGATGTAATGAATCTGTTACCACAAAGGAATTTGTACTATTGTGGTTTTGTTCGCGGTCGCTTCCTTTGAAAGATGGGCAGATTTTGTTTGACGATACAGTGAATAAGAGGCTTACTGCTCTTCAGTTTCCACGTCTATGCTGAGTTGGTACCAGCTGGCAACCCATGAAAATTCATTAAAATCCGTTGTTAACAGGCAACAACTTGCGTGCATTGCTTCAAAACCATATGAAATCCTTTTGTCGGGATAATCAAGGTTGTGAGGGTCGTGTTGTCTTGTGTGAAATTCCTTTGTTTGAGATGTGAGACCCTTTGGATTGGATTTCAATCTATTGTCTTCTTCCAAACATTCCGTGTCAACTTGTTTCATTATCAACGTTTTAATAGCTGGATTAATTTCGCCCCTCTCAAAAGATCCCTGATTCAAGTGTCGTCGATTTGTCGTCGAATTTGCGGAGAACAAAACATAAACTTGGCTGTTGCCTTGGTTTCTTTGGGCGTTTTTTTCTTAAAAATAGTCAATTTCGTTAAAAGCCCATGCCAAACGATTGAAAGATTCGGGCATTGATGCTTGTTGTGGCATGACCTTTTATTCCACCTTTTTTTCAATGGGGATCCTAGCTACGATAGAGGGCAGCACATCGAAACCCGCTCCTATACAATGGACGCCTTTTGTCTGGGAAATTGATCAGGACCGGGTTGTCAGTTTCATTTCAATAGATTTAACCACTGGTGACACCTATTGAGGCAGTGGGTTATGGTCCTCATTCAAGCCCATTCCTAACTGACTGGTTACGGCTGTGGTAGGCCTACTCGTAGTCGTTTGGCAATGGGCAAAACTGTTGTTCCCTTCTGAAGCCTGTTCTTGACTGATAGAGGTTGACTATACTAGTATGTTTGATGAAGAACACATCCCTTCTTCTTTCGGCCCATACTTTACTGACAGGATTCCAATGTATTGTTTGTTGATAATGGCCATCATCGTTAAAGCCTCAGGCACAGGATTAAAGCAGTTAAATCAAGAAAGTATCGTTCAAACTATGGGCGTCATTGTATTCTGGTGGTTACTTTTCAATTTACGATGGTTTTAAAAAAGAGTTTGGTTTCACTTTATGGCTCTTCCTAAGCCCAACTTTCATCCTTCCCTTTGATCACGATCCTTCCTTTGATGTGACATATCCCCTCCGAGCCTGGCCCCAGCGGATTTGTAGCCTTTAGGATTATATTGGAATTCACCGACAAATTCTCTGGAAATATATCCCTTTCTCTTGTCATTTCTAGCTTAATGTTTTAATTTCTTGAAAAAATAGAATCATATCTCAAAGAGAATACTAGTTAAATTCTGGTGTTTTTAAAATATGCTGGATTTACTGGAAGAAAAACCGTTTAATAGCTAGATTATCAAGACAGCCGATAATCTCAACTTATGATTGGTCCACAAGGGATTTGTCCTGAATGACATGTTCATACACGAGAACAAAGAGAATGGTAGAAAATAATCCTCAGGGAACATAGATTATCGATAATCCGAAATGATATCTATAAAATACCATATGACTTCCTCTCCCGAGAATAGTAGAAAATAATGCTATAAAGTACCCTGAGTGAGGTCGTCACTGTATAGGTGGCAGCACTGTCAGACTAATGAATGCATCTTTTGAACAATATACTTTCCTTGGACGTTGGTTTGGTGCTTGGGTTGGGTGAAAAAGCTGTGTATAGAACAGTGAAAACTGACGACGAGATGGGATTGTGATCTTAAGCGAGGTCTTCCTAACCGCAAAGCATGACTAGAGACGAGACCGTAATAGATCCGAGTCTATTTCCAATCTGTCTCTACACTAATTGCTGAGGCTAATCTGAGACGAAGCCCCACAATATACAAGCATTACCATTAACGAGATGATCATAACTGGCTGTCCGCAAATGATAACGTGCTAAATACTTGATGAAGGGCACTGAATAAAAATTAATCTTCCATTGGTTGCAGCCATCCAATTCATCTTCGCTGCATTTTCAAACACGTGAATCGAATTGTTAGGTTTTCTCATTACTACTTCCAACATTGGCTGGTGAATCACCCATGTCGTCGTCACGCTGTCCGCAGATTCATAATACCAGGGTATCGTGTTTTGCGAAGGGGTTTTTACTTGTGTTTCTTCTGATTTTGTCACAATTAGGCAAGGGTGTCAGGTGAGGAGTTTATGAGTCACCAACCTGCGACTTTGCCAGCGACGGCTTGCATCTTTCTTTTCACAGGAGTGTCTCCGATGAGGGAAAAACTCGGCTCCTGTAACTCCTCGGGTGTAGTAGAATCAAAAGGGTGGGATGATATCCTTCCTGGTCACGTCAGGCTTGATATCAGGTTCTTTCTATGCTGTGGAATGCGCGATGTAGGGTGTGTCACGGTTGAGATTCTCCGACATGGAACAGTTACCAAGAGATAAGATGTAGCATGACCCCTATTTCTTGCAAGTTTTTTTTCCCTGTACAGGCGTATGAGGCAGAAAGTAAAAGAACCTGGCTGGAACGGACCCGTTCAGAAAATACTAATAGTTGAGGTCGTGTAACTTTAGTTCTTTTCCGTTTATCACTGTCCCCTTATCGTTTGGCGGAAAGAGCGAGGACTCGACCTCTGGCAATAAGAAAACATAAAACCGCGTTTCCGAGGTTAGCGGGGGGGGGGGGCTTGGCTAATGTTGGACACCGACTGTCATGTGGTGGTTCCTTTAAACTGAAAGAAAATACAGTGAAACTGACATGATGTGTATAAAAGTGGGGTTTTGTTCGACCACACTAAAGATTGAATTGGAATCATTCACCAGGATAAAAGGAGCGATTACAATTATTAAAAGCCCCGTGGGAGCTCATTCAAAATGTGTCAAAACCATCATCATCAAAAATTACCGTCTGCGTGCCCAAAGACGTCTCAAACTGTAATTTGAAAATTACCATGATTAAAAAATCTCAAATGAATGCTTGTAACCATCGACGTAACTACGTATTCCTCTGATGGCGATTGGTGACGATTGAACTCTATCGCCGCGAGGTTTCTTGGTGATCTCATTGCCTCATCTGGTAATATATTGTTTCAGATCTGTTTGCTTTTTGTTAAGTCACTTTGTTCCCTTGTCACCTTTATTGACACAGTCACTAGACAAACGCTCATCAGTGGCGTCATGTCCTCACTGTTTGCTCGCTCGGTAAAGACAGGTAACGGACGTGTTGGAAATGAAATTAGGCGGACAAGTGGCGCGGTCGCTGTTCTTTGAGATAAAGTTTCCATTCGCTGAAGTTAGAAATTCATTGAGTGCAAAAGCTTTTGTAGTTGTCTCTCTGTTATCAAGGTCACAATCATCGATCTTGGTGTGGAGGGTAATTTTTTTGTCGGAGGTTTGCAGTCATTACGGAGGTTTAGAAATCAAGCGATCAACGTAAACTTTACGACAACGTTATTTTTCATACTACGCATTAACCAGATTTTATATTGCATTTTCGGTACGAAAATAACGTTGTCGTTAACGTTTACGTTCATCGTTTGATTTATAAACCTCCATATTGATGAACCGACAACTTAAAGTGAACCTTCCAATGAGAAATCCTCATAACTTTTTATCCCGACAGGTCGGCGCTGCGGGCGGTTGTACCGCAGACGTCAAAAACAGAGCAAAGCAACGTAATGACGTCGCGTCACGACGTCCTTCACGCGGTGCAACACCGACAAGACGTCGTAAAAAGGGTAGAACCGCTCACAGCGCCTCCCAGTGGCGGTAGTTCTGCAGGGTCCTCATCCAATAGGAGCAGTCAGCCCCGCGTATTGCCAAAAGATGGCAGCAACAAAATTCTAGTGGACCAATACAAAAGAAACTTCTCTTGATTGGTGCTCAATCAAGAATGAATGGGTCCGCTATTGCATTGAATTGGGTCATAGTGACACCTATTGGTCAACTCGCTGACAGCTCCTATCAACTGCATACCTTTTCTCCTCCGTAGCTTGATCTACCTTCAGTTGGAAGCAAAGAAGGGATATGATTGAGAAACACCACATTCCCATTGTCAACAATACTGTAACAAGTTACCGCAGTCATGAAAGAAGTCATCGGTATTCTAGAAGGGTATTCTGAAGAAGAATTCTCCTTGGCATGTTGCGCCTTCCCACAGGAGGCAAGCTTTTAAGCCAGTTTCGAGGGCAACCCTGTGGGAATGGCAGAATAGTAGAAAGGAAGATACAACGACTTGGTTAATTCTCTTGTCGTTTCAATTCCATCCCACTTGGACAACCCGCTCTTTTAAACGACTGGAATAAACAAGCTGAACACAAGTGGTCAAATCCCTTAATGTATTTCTTTCTACTTTGTATTCCTCGTCCTCGTCGCTTGTTTGTCCAGTTAGTGACACCTTCCTTTGATCGTGGCCTTTGTCCATATCGTGCATTCCCTTACAGTCTCCTTCAGTATGGCTCAAGCTTCCAAATGAGGCTAATATCTGCCGTGTTCAGAATGATGACCACCAAGTAACGCATTGTCAAATCTTTTTTACTGTTTGTTTCAAAAGAAACGGAGTTGGTCTGTATTCCCGGAGTCCAAACCTCTTTTTCTATCAAACAACATCGTTTGCCACCTGTTGTTTGAGTTGCCCTCATGCGAGTTTTTTTCTCAAGTGGTGGTCACATTCATTCAAATTACTTATCTGTCTTTTTCCCTCTGGCCTATTAAATCTATTGCATGTATCACTCGTATCCTTCCTCACCGTCTGTAGATTTCTTAATGCTTTAGTGGTCACCATGTACTCATAATGGAGAGTTTAGGTGATCGTCCCTACAGCAGAGTAAACATCATTTGTGATCCGCTCCAGCAAAAGTAGGCGCATGTCGCAACCAAGGAAAGGGTTAACACAATAGCTGAAATGTACGTCCCTGCAGATTGACAACAGTAGTGGACAACAGTGATAATAGTTGAGTAAACTGGACCCGTATTCATAAAACTACTTACGTCTAAGTCACTAAGTGTGACACTTATCCTTTGTTCAACACAAAAGATAACTCTCACACTTAGACTTAAGTACGTTTATGAATATGGCCCCTGATGTCCAATGATGATCAACTGCGACAAGCGCCTGCTGCTGAAGAGGGACATTTGCCTCTGGTCATGAAGCTTATGCAAGCTTGTCGACCGGGCGAGAAAACCAGTACTTTAGATTAGCCGTGCTAATTTTAAAAAAAGCCAAACCCAACTGGCCCAGCATCAACTCTTAAATCATGATATTCTCTTCCTGGATAATATCAGAAATTAAAAAAAATACTGATGACATTTGTGACAAAAAACCAACAAAAATGGTGAAGAATGGGAAGTTCACCTCGAACAATGCTTTATCTTTTGGCCTGTCTAACCTCAAATCAGGAGTCTGACCAACAAATCAGATTTACATTATTGGGAACAATTACTTTAATGGCTTTATGACACATCAGAAAAAACATAATAATGACTATTAAACCAAAGGTATGGCGACCGAAGCCAGATGCCACGGAATATTTGATAACTTGAAATGACTTGACTGTCATTTTCTACCTTGTCGTTTGACATTTCCAGTTCATTTTCATTACATTCCAATATTATTCACCCAAGAAATTATCGAACAATTACGTTAGTCCATTCTCGGGGGTCATAAACGATAAATGTCACTTACATTGGTTTTGTGTGATTTATATATAAAGATTTTCATGATTATGACTGTAATGAGACGAGAGCTGCAGTGACCATGCGACACCTCAGCTGATAGTCTAATAATATAGACTAATAATAGATCATTAGCATCACCTCATTAACGGCTTAGACTCGGGGAATCAGGGCGTCGAGACTTTCCAAGGAAGATCCGGCTTCTATTTCATAGATATTTGCTGACCATACGTATCGAATGTTCATGAATCTACTGTGCTTTTTGTGGTTGCAAAATAAGATTTGGTTTTCCTTGAAAGATTTTGATTGTTCTTTGCACTAACTTGGTTTGAACATTGCATTAACGCTTATCGTGCTGTATGCAGCCTGAGGAAACTCCCCCATCAATGGCCAAGGCTGATATGGCTGAATATCAACGCGAGACCTTCCTTTTCCAACGACGCCGCCAGAACACGGTCGTTTGCCTATTTCGCAGTGAGGGCCAATCCATACACTTGCTCACCGACCACTGTGCGGAACGGAGTATGCTTTGTTCTTTCCCGCCTCCCTGGTTGTTCTGCACAAAGCATTTGCCAATATGTACAGTGGGTGGTGAGACTGGCCCTTGCACCCTACTGAAGTAGGCATAAGATATAATCGTATTGTGAACTTCTCACGACAAGATCCCAAAGACCAGACTTTCTCATCAGGCATATTGGATGAAAGCACCAAAGTACACACGGTCCGAGTAAAGTTAATGCGTTGACGGGTTACTTCCGACCAATGGCGCTAAAAGAAGTCTTGGTACCAGGCTAATTTTGCAAAGTTCGATTTTCTGAAAAAGAAGAGTTCAGTAAAGCTTCTTACAACACAGAGTGTATCTCATTAGTTGAAAATGAGGCTTAAATGTATAAGAAAATGTTGTCACTAAAAGAAGTAAACCGACGTGAATGTATCAAGACCACGATGACATTAGCCAAGAGTTGTGCTTTATGCGTTCGAAGACAGCTCTCCGGGCGCAAGTATGTCGTTATTAAGCAATCATTTCCGCTGCTGCCAGCTGCCCCATCGGCGATTAGAAACGAACAGCCAAATGTGCCATATGAGGTGTGTCCCATTGAGTTTGGTGTCAGGTATGATGAATTGTGTCCATGTTAGAAAGAATTACTCATTTCTCAGTTACTCATCTACCAATATCATCATTATGTTGGATGAAGGATCTATCACTGAAGATGAGCAACATTATCATTGTGTTCTATTGGCCATGGACCACTTGGTGCGGATAATTAGCTTTTGTCTTCAGGGATTAGTATGATAATCCCCCCGTCATGTCAATTTGGGTGCCAAAGTTGATTTTAAAATGCGTGTCGTGTTTTGAAGGAAATCTGCATCTTTTACCATTCCTTGGGAAGGATATGGAAAAAGCTGCCCTTCTTTCAGATTTTTCAAGTTGGGACACCGCACGATGGGTCCCCAATGTCAGGCAGGACAGCTCTACTTGTTCAATGTCCACATCGAATTCTTCTTTTACAGTTATTCCGTACCATCATTGGGTTTCCCTTTTCCAGACGACGACGTTGTCTCAGAGCAAGACTTCCTTTTTCCAATGGTGCATGAGGACACCACGCATCGAGTGATCTTTTCAGCATTACATCAGTATCATCATGAACTAGGTCATTCTTTACAAGAAGACAATCAACATACATCTGTGTTAAACCTGAATTAATTCACTTAGTTACCTGTCTTTGTTTGTGAATTCGCCAATTTACCAATTATTGGATTCAAAGAGAGAACTTCTCAACTGGGATCCTCACATTTCACAATTACATGGCCATTTTGGAAGACAAAGTTAACATCCAGCTTTATAAGCGACACCTTAGGTTTCATAGCAGAGCAATCTTTCAATTTGTTTGAACGTTTAATTATGAAAATTACTCAAATAGCAAAAAGCTGCACTTTGGTAAACCTCTCCTTTGAGCAGTTTTAATCCGGTGTCAGCCTCCAGGCAGGTGTTTTCGACAAACAGACTACAATTATCTGCAGAAACTGTCACAGTTCATGTCTTCCAACCTGGTCCCATGGGAGGTGATGACTCTTATTACATTATGACATAACCTGAAGCATATCGGTCATGCTTACCGTGTCACGAGGTTTGTACCCCAGTCTTCATCTGCTGACTCATGTGATGTTATTTGCTGAAATAATAATCGAAGTAGATCAAACAATTGGTTAAAACCACATTAATCCGTACCGGAGTAGTTATTCTGCCGAGGTTAGAAAAAGTTAGGGCGCGGCTCAAAAGTAAAAGCTAACGGTGAAATTGACAAGTGCGTGCTGTTTAGGTGACAGATTTGGGGGAGGGGAGGGGCAGAGGGCGCAAGTATAAACGTTTTTGCAATACGGCAGCTTTCGTTCTATCCACAAGATTGGTGTTGGAGTTCAAGATCAAATCGACAAGTTGGCACTGTTTCGGAGGCAGAGGGTACGGAATTGGTCAAAAGAATTGCGAGCCATTCCATTCCATTCCATCCCAAACTTGTTCAAAGCAAGTCTGTATGTGTGCAACGTTACCATATTCCATCTATGAATCGGAACAGCGGTCTTGTTCATCATATCTTATGGCGAAGTCATCGTTTGTGGCAGCGACGCGATTCACTCTTGTAGATGATCATCTGTTTTCATTATGAGATGGTCCCTCTGCCGGCTTTGTCTTGGTGCATACACCAAGAGCATGGTGCATGTTTATCATGGACCACATTCATTCACCCGTTCATTATCATGCCATCGATTTCGTGGCTCATCCCTTGTATGGTTAGGAAAAACTTGCCACCTGATTTGACCTGTATAAACACATTTCTTTGATTCACTAATGCTTTGCTATTGATAGATTGTTATTGAATTTACTGTGCGATACTTGATGTAAAGTGACATCACACCTCGGTCATACAGTTGATATAAATGCTACGACAGCTGACAAAAGACATTGGCGCCAGAATTCTGCAACGTTTCACTTTTCAGTGACAAAATGCAATGGTTGGGCTACGTGGAGTTGGAAAACACTCCGCTCTGGAAAATGCTACACTACAGGCCGAATTGCAAGCCTCTTCTGGTGAAGGTGTTTTCAACATAAAGGATAGAAGTTATAGTTGAAGACGGCCGAATGGCGAGGCATGAATATGTTCCTTTAAACGACTTTTGGCATTCTTCTGTCCATATCAAATGATGTTTTAGTTTCAGTCTTTTCCTCAGTAGAGCATGAATTGGTGATTTGTTTGTAAAAGGTGTTCATAGGTAACCTGATCAGGCATGATGGTGAAGATTACCACTTCTTAGATCTAACATAGAAGAGACAAAAGCTTTGTGTGTCACAAAGATTGTCAAAAATGGTAAGCTTGCTATTTCAAAGCGATACTCATAGTCAAAGTTTCAATTGTTTGGTGTGATCTGTCAAAAAACGATCAGTAAGTTCAACGGTATCGATGTAAAATCTAACATGCAGGAAGGATCGGAAAACAAGGTCAAATTACAGCTTTTGATGAGTTAAGCCACTTATTTCGTCTTTGTCTTTGAAGGGTTAAACTACCGGTATAGAGTTCTCCTCTAATCATTCATGAGTGTACAAAACATGAAAGTTGCTTGGATTCTGATACAAGCCGTAAAAAGTGATTGGTAAAACCAAGCTAGTAGGTCTTCAAGAATCATATTGTAACTTACTCAGCATTATTCAACAAACGTATTTTGTGTCACTTAGACATGTGTAATACGCTGACTAGAAAGAACTATCCTACTACCTCTTTTATGACTCAACATCACGTTAAGACGTTATTTTCTCAATTTGTGCGTGTCATCACTTTGTAAAAGTACAGAAGTATTATTTTCTGAAATACGTGTATGCTTCTACTTTGTATCTTCCAAAAGAAATGGTCCCTTTGACTTTCAAACACAACATGAAAAGATGCTCACTTTCCGAAACTTTCGGCCTTGAAAACAAAGTTTGACAGGCCAGTATTTGCCCCGTACACCATCCATGTTGATACGGGTGCGTTGCAACCTTGTCATCCGCACACAAACGAGCTGAAGTGGAACCCAAAGAGTCACTGTAGAAGCCTCCTTAACTCTACAGCTAAAGGTAAACCTTAGAGTTCAGGAAGCTTCTAGAATACGGCCCGTGCAACTGAATGCATTGCACAATGTTTTGTAAGCCTAGGAATGATAGAAATTTAGCATGTAATCGCCAGTCTGTTGTCAGATCCTCTTACATGTGAACATACGTTACTACTGTAAAACAGAGCCATAGACAACAGTCCCCTGCTCTCGAAACGCTCATCACTGATCAATGAGTTCGGCGTCGATGACTAGAACTTGAAGAAGTCACTTTCAATACTTCGCCGATACATTGTGAACAGCGTTGATGCAACTGCCATAAAGAACTTAATATGTCATGCAAAAGTTGGTGTGACACGGTTGGTCATGCGCCCTGAATCCTTTAGTATCTGACAGGTAAAGCTTCTCAATGATGACATCATCGTAACGCTATACCTAAGATTGGAAAAAAGATGCCATGACACGGCATCATCAAACTATCCCCAAAGGGGCTTAGACTACCTTTTTCTGAGCTTACAAAGATATCCCATTTTGGAAATTTAATCCTTGGTACTTTTTTTGTAAACTTTGCAGAATGGATTAGGGATTTGATGATTAGGCAGGTGATTTGAACGACTTGATGTTCGTTTCAGTCGAACCATCAGCCGAGGGCTTTTATTCTTCTCTAGTATTCCTTGCGCTGGGCAAGTCGCTGAAAAATTGATCGTATGAGTGGGCGACGATAAATAGTCGTCATCTCAAGTCGCCGGTGGCGACTCGCCCATAAACCCAACAGCTCCAGTCATTTCACGCCATCATCAAAACAATTTTCCCGTGAATATTACACCTATTGGTAATAATTTTAATTCGGGGATGAGTTAAGTGAAGTTAAATGGAGCTTTAGTAATGATAGGTGATGACACGCGTGGCTTTATGACCGGGATTACAAACCCGTGCCCGTGAGAGATAACACTGGGAACCGCCAGAGGAGACGACCAACCATCTTTGAACTGATCGAAATAATTCGTCTGTGTGAGAAATTGTTCCGTGATTATTTCTGGATGATTATGTCTCCCCGGTACGGATGATGTTTCGTCGTATTGTTCGTCAGCGAAGATCATGAGTCACCTTGATGAGCGCCGTTCAAGTCATTTCCGAGATCATAAATCCGCTTCCTTCTCCAAGAGATTAGAAGATTCAATTGTGGTCATCATATTACGTGTTCGATCAACTTACATGGTCACCTGCACACAATTGGCGTTTAAGAAAATTTAGAGGGCAGTTAGTGACATATATCATAAGATGTTCACATCACAAGACAAGTTGCTTTGGTGGTCGCACCATTAAAGCTTGCCTGACATTATTCATACCAATCATAGCTTGGCAAGTCTTGGATGTCTTCCCGTCTTGGTTTGGCCATCAGCATCTTCTTCTGTGAAAAAAAGAAGCTGTCGTATATCAAACGTTTATCGAATACCACAGTCAACCAGTTTCAAATAGGCTAGGACATGTAGGATCTCACTCGATCATGTTGGAAGCTGGTAGGAAGACAACATTATAAAATGCCTTACCCTCCGACCAAAGGGCTGAGGCACATTGAAGGACTTGGAAGTTTCCTGACGTTCCAACAGCCACAGGAAAGATGCCGTTAACAACGACAACGTTAACTGTTCTGTCGATCCTTCGGGTCCAGAGTTGAATTCTGGATTCCGAACTGCACTTTCAACCTTTCTTGTACCTCTTCTCGCTGAAGCAAGGCGCTTTCGTTATTGTCGCCCCCCCCCCCCACATTTCTGCAGGGCTCCTAGCTTCATATTTCGTCATTTCTTTACGTTGCTCTTGTCAACGTCAACTGACCGTCAAAGCGCGGCAACAATTTGATGACTAAACCTAAGACCATATCTCCGATGTCTTCGCTGCTCGTAAAACTTGCTTACAAAATTGATACCATTTTCTTTGGTGTTCGTCCAAAGTGGACGGTTTAGGATATCGACTCGGACAGGATGCCGTGCTTCCTCCGTTTACATGCTCTTTTATCAGCCAATTAGGATAAGGTTGTTCTTTGGTGAAAGGGTTATGATTCATAGGTCGTCTAATGACTGCCTTTCAAACCGGCAATTTGAATGGTGATACTATGTTACAATGTCCAGTGAGGTAGCCGGTAAAAGCCGGACCGAGGGGAAATAAAGAAATTTTATAGTTTTCCTTTATTGTCTGTAGCCTGACACCAAGACGTTACTTTCTTTGAAGATCGTATGAATATCTGAACTCTGACATCAAGACGCTTCATGTAACTAGATATTTTAAGATTTTTTTCTTTATTTCCACACTAGAATTCAGACATCGAACGTACCTTAGCGGGAACAGCAAGTCAAACTTCCACCACTTCCCCTTTAAACATAACTAGTTGAAGATTTCGCGGCTGAGTCTGCAAAAATTCCAGTCAGGAGTTGAAGAATGATGTATTGATTTAACTATCAGTCACATAATTCTATTAAAAGTCTTGCCGTCATTAAATTGGTCTCCTTTTAACTGTTCCGTTTGACGTATGGCTTTCAGTCGTCTCCTTCCACTTGTAAGTGAAACTGGTACAAATTGAACTTTCAGTCATTTTCTTTCTTGACGATATCTCGTGTGAGACAGGTGGGGACGGTCTCATCCATCATCACATTGTCTACACGTCCATCTCAAAGCGTTTATGGTTTCTAATAGCGACCTTGCATATTAAGAAGATGATGAAAACGTGACCTGTGCATATCGTGCAAGAACGAACGATCTTTGGAATGGTCTACTGCAGTAGTGCATGCATGCACGCACGTTAGGTTGATGTGTATTCAGCTACAGACCCTGTTTTACTTGACAGATAACGCTGCAGCAGCAGGATTTGTGGTTTTGTCGAATCCTACACTCGTCCCCAGTGCTCAGTTCGCAATAGGTATAGATCAACTAAACACTGGCATAATTAGCGCCAAAAGTGAAGGATCATCAATAGATGGCACTGTTTGACGAGGGATCCAATCATAAGCCATCATTACATGTTCAACCACACTTTCTGATTGGCCAAGATACGTGTACAATATGTAGGCCTACACTGCACACTGTATATTCATACTCGCGGCAGATTCCCAGCGGGGATGCCCGAATCGGACAGCTAACGCCGTCTATTAGTGATACTTTCAGGATCGCATCAAGTGAAGCAGTTTCAGTGCGCTTTGGTGTCCTCAGAGGCAGATTTTTGTTCTTCTTTCTCAGGAGTAGGAAACAGTCGTATGTTCTCCTTCCACAAGTAGGAAGCAGGTTAATGTCCTCCTTCCACAAGAGCAGATAGAGAGGTATTTCCCGAGCCTGGCACAGGTATCTACTAACAAAGGGAGTTTCCATTACTTTGATTCCTTCCTTCCACGAGAGCGTTCGACGTGCCTGATAATAAAAACACCAGGCTAACTGATGTGCCTATTACTGAATTTGTCTTTGCAATGAGAAATCGAATACCATATTAAGGTTGGAGGAATATGATGAGTTCCCTAATCCTTCATATTGAAATATGAGCCAGGAGAAGATTAGGAAAGCTTAACTCGGATGCGACGTAATCCATGATGTCAATTTCTCTAAAGCTTGACCCTTGGGAGTTAGATTGAAGGGGTCCGTCCTCATCAGAGTTTCTTCATATTTCACTTTCTGTATATCAGAGTTTATTTTCGCTTTTTGTTCAGCTTGATTTTGATCAAGATGAAAATTCCGATAACTTGTGGTAGCGGAGACTTTTACCTTCTCGTTTGGTTTCTTTCACGAGTCAAGACCATTGCCTCATTACCGGTGTAAATGAGACGTCACGATATTACGGAGGTTTAGAAATCAAACGATAAACGTAAACGTTATCGACAACAATTTTTGTACCAAAAATGCAATATAAGATCTGGTGAATGTGTAGTATGAAAAATAACGTTGTGGTAAAGTTTACGCTGATCGTTTGATTTCTGAGCCTCCCTATTCACCAGGAACAATACAAGAGCGATGAGGTGTTTTTTCTTCCTTTGCTTCCTGCGTCATCACTAGGTGGCGTATTTGGTCCTGGTCATAAACATTGGGTTAAATAAGCATAAATAAATCAAGATTTAGTTACTACTGAATATATCGATTGAAAAATTGATTGATTTTCGCATTTGAAAACCATAATTTTTCATTTTGACGTCTGGACAATCGGCAGATCTGGTTTACATAGACGGGATCGGCCGCCGCAGACGTGACGTCATTTGGAATTCGTCTCGCACCTGCCGTTTTGAATTATCCGGCTGCCTCGGGCCACATCTATGGTTATTAGAAATTCTGTATTTTATTCAATCATCCGATCAATCAAATTCCGGTCACTTCTATGAGTTACTGTCGTCGTTATAACACAACTTATCACATTGTGGTTTTAATTGCACGAGGCGGCGAGAGTCAGGGGCACGACGGCGAACAGTACATCGCTTTCTTACCATGCACAGGGCGTCCTTTCTAATAAAAATCAAACATTTTTTTCATTCATCAAATCTTGTCAGTTATCTTTTGTCTAGTTTTGACTGGGTTAAGGTGACAACATTTCCATTATCTGTTATTGATGAGCACATCTTCAGTCTCGGCGCATCACCGGCATTGTGTTCACGGCGACAGCTTGATTGCGACACCGCCGAGGTGACAATGTGAATGTCACCACATGATATGATTAAAGGTAAATGTCAGCCTTGTTTGACTCTGGGGACAACACCTTGGTGACATGGTTTCACATCTGAAACTGAAATTGTAGGTTTTTATTTCAACTGGTATTCTTAAGCAATGATTACATGCATTGAAGCTTTTTTCTAAGATCTGATTCCATGATGGAATTGTTCTTGAGTTGAATTTCTCATTCTTATTCCTGATTCAGAATTCTGCACTCTGTTCCTCCCTCAGCTCAGACATGTCAGAACTCTCCAGTAACACGCATCTGAATCACACACAACGCCAGTGAAACGCCAAGTTGTTTCGTCAGTGTATTGCCAGACGGCGCCACTGAACTCACTCGGCCAACATTCCTCCAAGCCATGAGATACCGAAAGAAGAGCCAGGAAATCCGTAACACTTACACAAGGTTGACCTGTGTGACTTGAGCTCTTTAACTCCCGACCCCCTCTCGATTCTTCCAATGACGTAACCAGTCATGAAATCTGAGCTCTGATCCCGGCACTGATCGACGTTACACCGGGGAAGCAGACAAGTAATGAAACTCAAATCAGTGTCTCATCGTAGAATCAGCTTTCCAAATATTACAAGTTGCATGATTCGTAAAACAGGGTTGGAAAACAGATGTGCGTTTTGCCGCGAATTTATTCAAATCATAGGTACATCTACGTCACAAGTAACTGTTCGCGTTGGGGTTGAGGTGAAGCTGCAAAAAGTCTCTTGGACCAGTGTCGAACCCTTTCTTTCTGATACGAAATCAAATATCTATTTTCTGTTGAAAATTCGTCCTATCCATAAGACCTCGGCATAGATTAGGCCTTGCAAATCATAAGATTTTAAAAAATTGGTTTGGTCATTGGGGGACGTTGAAGGCATGAACCCCAAACATGCCATCCGCGTTCGAACATGGGCGTCACTTGCATTGCCAGACTCCATGCCAGAAAGCGTCTTAACTTCCGACCGTGACTAGTTTTCCACCTGCCATCAGATGGCAAGTGAAATCCTAGCGAAGGTCAGAAGTCAAGACACATCTTATATACGGCATTGTGAGACATGAGTTTCATGGGTTTGGTGGGACAGACTGACAATTATTTTTACATTTTCATCTTCACCAACAGAGGGTGAATTCAAGTTTTTCTTCCCAATTTGATGTCTTCTGACTTTGGGAAGAATTAATATTTTAGCGAGTGGCCCATGATGATCCCTCAGGACTTTTTCGGAAAGTAGAAACATTCGCTGTGCCGACACCAGGGGTAGCGAGCATAAAGGGGTCGTAACCCTACGTCAGGCCTAAGCCAGGCGTAGTGCTGGTCGATGCCCTATCCTCGACAAGCACTACGCCTGGCTTAGGCCTGACGTAGGGTTACGACCCCTTTATGCTCGCTACCCCTGGTGTCACCCAATAACAGCGGCCTGTGATCTTCACGTGTGGCATTGTGTTGTCTCTCGTCTACCAGAACAGACAGTATCTCCCGGGGCTCTGATTGGTCGAAATGACTGACCATGTGACCGAGCAAATCCATGACGTCCCTTCAAATGGCTTGTAGGCCCAGCCACATCGTTGTTTGACAGTATTACGCCTGGCATCGGACGTTGGATCTTTCTACCAGACACACCAGAGTTGGCTCCTGACTGCGGCCGGCGTCTCACACCACAAGGAGGAGCTTTTCTCTTATTGATACTAATGACTGTGTTGTTTGAAGGGAATTGTCTTTGGAAGGTTCGATGTGTCTCTTATGGCACACAAAACAATACTGACTCATCTCTGCAGATGTTCATTAGCAATTACATTATCCTAAATCGCTCAGGTTTTCCAATATTTTGATGGTCGCACCTGAGCAATTAATGGCCTAACTTATTACTCTTTTGTCGGCTGTATACGTTGTGCACTCGCCTTAGCAAAACCTCTGCAGTTGTAGGGGTGGACAAAGTTGGTCAGGGGTGGGCTCGGAGGTGGTGGTGGAGGTGGTGCCGGGAGGTACAAGGATGTGCATACTATGCAATAAAATTAAAGGGTTAATGATAATTAAGAACTGTATCAGGCTTTTTTCAGAGGGAACAGGTTTTCCGCTACATTATGCAGGAAACCAGGCTTAAATTGGTTGAGAAACGTCTGAGTTATACCAATTTTTGTGAAAAAAAAGTCAAAGTGGAGAAAACGGCAAAAACGGGTTTGATTTCCAATGCATTATCCTATTAAAAGCTGTTGAAAAAGTCCAATTACCTTCATTATTACAACAGATAATCACATTCTGTTTGCTGTTTTTGAAAGGGCTTTTATCATTTGATAACCACAAGAATTTTTGAAAAATCGGTTATTTTCACCTGAATCTGTTGGTACCAGTTTGCGACTTGTGACCAATTCGCGCCACGCGATCTGGCATGTCTGGGGTAGACATTAACTAAGGAGCTGTAGAGGCATATGTCTAAAAATAGCCACCACGTGATAGAAACAGAACCACGTGATAAGAATAGATCCACGTGGTTATTTTGGCGGGAAAATGGCTGAATTGGGAGGTGGGCGATTTGACAGACCGCCACCGCAGGCCTTTTGAGAACCAAGATCTGACTTTATAAAGCGGTGTAAAATTGTTCAACTTGGAATGTTCTTTCAAAAAAGTTAATGTAACAACCATTTCGGAATGAATGTCCGGGGGTAGTTAAATAACCCCTTTTCTGCAGATATTTTTTAATAACACTGCGGTGCCAAATTTTATCCATATTCACGAATGTCTCTAGTACAGCAGACCCCTCCCAGCCGCAGCTGCCCTGGAGGTTTCTTTGGATGCCGTACACCCTGTATAGGCCTTGGCCTAATATAAATATTATGGTGACCGAAGTTTGACAAACAGGGGCATAACTATAGCAAACAAATTTTTCCTCCAAAAGGTCATTTCTCCTCTTCAAGATGAGCTATTGTCTGATTGTGGTGTCAGATGTGGGGAAATGCATCTGAGAGAATCTAGATTTTCAATTTTTTTTGGGGGGGGGG
>NMRB01001229.1:87175-131076 GCA_002633025.1 Notospermus geniculatus
CTAGCTACGCCCCTGGCAAAGAACGCAATTTTGCACAAGTGAAGTTGGAGGAGATTGCCCTTCTCACCACTACAAAGCTAAGAAGATTGAATAAATGAAGCCATCACTGTGTTATCGAAATGTTATTCGTCGATAAACCAGGTGAACTCTCCATGTAAATACACCAAACACATAGCCACGTGGTCTTGTTGACAAATTATCTAAGCCAACTTCATGTTCTGACGTCATTATCTCATTTGGAGGCATATGCCTCTACAGCTCCTTAGTTAATGTCTACCCATGTCTGGTGGCCTGCCCAGGAGGTGCTGCCATCTATACATTGTCCAGTCGTGGGCGCGAACGAAGTGGAGTACCATAAAACATGACAAGTTCTGAGCTTGTCCCGGATATGTTCTGGATCTGGGAATGGAGCAAAAAACGTCGACTGCCATGACACAATCGTATGTCGGCCTGGCTGTCTGTTGGAGGACTTGAGAATTGTCCACGTTCGCTCAGTTGGTGGAGCAGAGAGCTTCCAGTGCCAAACCACCGAGATGGATGCCTGTAGCTTTGCAGAAGATATCTTGTTCATAGTTTGTAGGCCTAATTTATCAGTCCACTGAATATTTAGGTCTATCATGTCTGTCTCTTGGCTGTGGTGGGTAGGTTGTCATAGCCAGGCAAGTCCATTTTTTTCAGATTTCAACTGACACTTTGTAAAGGCATTCATGTTAATGTGGGTGTAAAATATTAAATTGGTCATTACTTTGTGAAAATATCTTGATAATGTCTATTATCAAGTCCTATGATGCGGGGTGGTAATGGGAAATAGTTTTGACCTTTTTTTGTTGTTACTCGTATTTTTAAACAGGTGAGTCTGTGGAATTTGTAATAACCCTTTCAGTTCAAACCCATTCAGCATACACACAGAAAAATTTCTTTTGAGGCAATCTTTGGAACAAATGTGGCCCAGATGGACATTTTGCATTGCAAATCTCAGAAGTTTTTTACTCAGACAGCATGTCGCATGCATAGTGAATCAGGACACAAAGAACAAAATCATGGAAATTTTGTGTGATTGATGATGGTAGGAAGGCTATGATTGCATATCAAAAGGTACAATAGGTGTAATCGGCCAATCACCTGTCGTGTCCTAGGGTTCACTGTGAAGAATAATAAGGTACACTGTGGAATACTTTGTGAAATGTGATTTATGTGAATGACAAGATTTTGATAATGTGAACAGTCGTTGGCTTATTTTCTTCCCCCATTTCTTCCTTTGGGTCTTCAACTAAAAAGTATGGTTCTCTTTTTGTCAGCTTCCCCGTGGCTGGTGTACTTAGTGATGATATGCAAACCTGCATTAGTGTACATAGACATTCCCCCTTTAATATAAACTCATTTCCATGCCAAATTGCCTTCTTATGTCGGTTATGAGATATATACAAATTGCCCAAGGTATTTTGTGAGAAAGTTTGATGATATATAGTCATATTGGCACCGATTTAATGGTTTGCCTTCTCAGAAGGGATCTCACCTCACCTTCCTGTGAAAATAACAATCAATTTTGGTCGGCACCTACCGTCACCCATCAATGAGATGAGACAACAAAAATTACAAAACGTGTAACCATCAAGCATGACACGTCTAGTAGCCATTCTGTCTGTGTCAAGTCGAATTGCCTTGGGTCAAGTATTAGAGTCAGTGCATGTAATCTTCATAAAAACATGGTCTAGCCATCCTGAATTTCCTGTGTTCTACCTTGACAGAGAAACCACTGTCATAAGTAAATATCGTGTTATTTCCTTGCACTGCTGGGAGAATCACAGACTTGTTGGAAGCAAATTAAACCTTTCCTCTGGTCAATTAACGACGATAAAAATACAATAATTTTGGCGCCGAAGACCGAACCGGTCGAGTCTGTTCAGGAAACTGGTTTTCCTTCTTGGTCTGAACTCTTACATTATGGAAGAAAAACAAGAGTTGAAGTTGTTACTTTCAAATTAGTGAAAGATATATCTGGTGTCTCCTTGCCCTAATTACACTCAAAACATACAGTCTGACTCCCGTGGCGAGAGATTTTTTCAAATTAGTGCATAGTGGTGCACTTTTATACACATGGACGTGTATTTAATTGGTCTATAATTGCAATATGCTTGTGGTGTTTGCATTATTTATGACGGAAAGCAGCTCTCCTGATTTGGTTGATGGGGTTTCATAATCTAAACACTCATGTTCCCATTAGTTTTTGAGCAAAATCTGCACGAAACCGTGTTTTTGAAAGAATTTGGAGGTCGGTATTACTACTTTGTAACCTGCTAGCATGGGTAGGCTGTCTGTATTTGATAGTAGGCTGTCATGGCTTTAGAATTTCGGCCCACATTTACCTTGCTGCCAACATAGACACAGTGTGATGAAGCGAAAATACAAAATTCTTTCTATAGACTTTTGAGGTTCAGTTTTCAATGCTTGATTTTACCTTTTATTATAAAATGTCAAAGATGCACTTGGGCAAAATTAGAAAATAATGATCCATTCTGGAGTCTTGTTCCGAAAATGTGGGATGTGCCTGAAGTTCTTTATAATTTCTCGCCAGAAATTATTCCGCATGTTTAAACTCAAAGATTTCACCACAGCTGTGGAGGTGTTATCACGTTCATAAAAAACGTCACGATGTCCCCCGCCGAGTTCAAATTATTGCTCCTGGAGTGTCCCCTAGTAACGGTGTTAGAGAAATCTGGCCTTCAGTGCTTAATTAGACGATGATTAGCAAGTTTTAATGACTGCCAACTAATTCTTTCTATTGGTTTTTACACCATGGTCTCTTACCCTTTAACTAGAAAAACAAACAGTTTTCTCCAAGTAGATGGGTGTCCATATGTTTGCATCTCTCAGAATCCTTCAGGCTGAAAATAGATTTTGTCCTCAATGAAACTCTAGGAGGCAGCTGGCATGTTTTTTGCGGTTATTTTTAACGGAGCAATTGTGATTGACCAGTCGAGCTGAAGATGGTCGGTTCTTGCCTTTCATATGGAATGCTATTCCTCTGTCCTGCTCCGTGAAAATGAAGATGCACCATGAGTGAGATTGGTGTTTCCCCTAGGATAGGTTTCATATGAAAAAAGTGGAGAAAAACATCCTGTGACAGAGTTTTGGCCCAGAAGGCCCTCTTTTTTGATGAGATGTCATGCCACTGGTTTTAAGGACACCTCGATAGAGAATGTTTCCACTGATACTGCATGCTTTTGATTGTAGGAATAAGTAAAATTTGGCAGGTAACCTGATGACGATTTGGTTTTAATCCACGTTGACCTGCTAGCCCCGTCGAGCGGTGGCAAACATGCCTAACCGTAAACAGGTATCAGTTGGGCTACACCTTACTCTCCGCGCTTGTTTTGACATTGTGAAGTGCCTTACCAAAGGACTCAAACGAATTCTTCTACAACTGATAGAGAAGAAGGAAGAAATGCCAAGTGTGGGTGGTACATGCCACAGATTATAATCTCTGATAACTTTCCATGTTATCGTCGTGTAACATTTTGTAGTTCTCACCTCGGAGAATGGCCCATCCATGACACTCATCGTCCCATTCAAAAGCTACATTTCATGCTCTCTATACAAAGACATCACTTCCAACATTGTCATTATAATGAAGCTAATTGTCGGTGCCCAGTCACACCATTAGTGATCAGGTTTGCGGTCTTTGACAAAATTTTAATAGATTGCAACTTGAGAATAATTTGAATGTAAATGATAGTGCAACAATAGGCCTACATGAATCATATTCATAAACATACCTGTCAGCTGTGACCTGTATTTTAATGATTGAATGGGATATTTGAATATGAGTTCAATGGGACTTCTTAATTGACATCTGCCGATCATTTTCCAATTTGCATGTCATTCAGAGCTTTTAAATCATAAAGGCAGTTCCAATAAATGTGATGCCTCCCATGATTTATGTGTTGTTCTATATCACGCTCTTAGTTTTGCCGCCAAGGTTGTAAATCGAGGATTGTAAAAAAGTAAAAAAAACCCTGACTGCTTTGCCAGTTTCCCTTCCTCTGTGTACCCTGTACTGTTTATAAAAACAACTTTAAAGTGAGAAAATCAATTCGATTCCGATTGAAATCAGCATCGTTTTGAATTCTCTTATAACAAATCCAATAAAAGAACTTCATATTTAGGCTAGTGATGTCAATAATTATCTTTTTTTAGGAAAAAAAGCTCAGCAATGTCATCATCCACCAGTCGATGGTCGACACTGGTGGGACGTTTGCTGGTAGGGTAAAAATAGCAAAAGGTAATTATCTGAAGCGGATGGTAATTGTTGGATGCCACAAAGATAAATGAATGGACATGCAGGATGCAGTTCCACGCTGAAATGAACAGTTGTGTTGTCCAATTAGAAGTCGAATGTCCAATGGCAATGCTGATTGTGACTATCGATCAACGAACCGCTCATCTTAAAATAATGGACTGCCTGCTGTTGACACTTTGAACAAACTGCCAATTAAAATGTAGAGCGCTGAACATGTTGTTATTTTAGGCAAAAATGGGAAAATCCATTTTCTATGGTACATTGATTTTTGTCTGCTTTGGCAAGCCCCAGATGTCCATGGGAGATTCTGTACACCACAAAGGCCGAGTGTATGAATCTGTAAATGAACGCCCCGAGACATTTCCTCTCATACATGTCATAGCGTGTATGGTCACTTTCGTGCAGTAACACCGTGCTCCACACGGCACTACAATAGCCTGCCACATACGATAGTCTTGCCTCCCATTATTTCTGACTGACAATAACACTCAGAGAGTTTGTAATTTTATATCTGAAGTGTTTCATAGCAAATTGCATCGGTACATTTTGATCAAACTGAGTTCAGCGCCCCACTGTGCGCCATCAGCGGGTGGCAAAAACTGGCATCCAAATTTTACAGCATTCGCTCCCGAAATTGTGATGTCCAGCTGGTTATTGCCTTGTCAAATCTGTTGAAGGAGCCATCAAGATTCTGTTACCCTGATCTTTGAGCACGCTTGGAATCGCCAAACCACTTATCCCAGTTTCACATATTTCTCCTGTACTACATGACTGATTGTTAGAGAAATTTGTAAAAGAAATATCTTGGCTCGCACTCGATCAGACATACAAGTATACAGTGTGTCAAGGCTTCCTTTTCTTCCCAATTTTTCCTTCAGTGCGATGCTTTACCAAATATACTTGTGCTTCTAAGGATACATCATCTCCGAATATAAAAATTCTATATTATTGTGAATATTCCGGACCCATAACCTGCATATGCACGAATATCAGATCGCTTACGCTGAGATTCCTTCTTTAAAAACCATTACATTGTAAACCTTTTTGTGCAAGTTTTTAATAAAACGTTATGGCTGAGATAAACAGACAATAGTTTTTTATGATATTAGTACATCTTCTTTGATACCTGAAAAACTTAATGCACTCAAACGATCGTGTCACAATCCTGGTGAACGGTTCACAGTGTGATCAAAACACAGACGAGACGATTGTCACATCTTTCAATAACCTCACTCACGAGATCATAAATTCTTCGCCACCATTTCTACCCAGTAAATACTTAAATTAGGCCCACATAGGTTTGCCTTTGTTGTCCATGCTGAGGTTTTATGAATTATGATTGATAAAAATTTTGTGGCAGGAACACCAGGAGTACGTGCTCATTATCTCCGCAGGGAGAAAATTTGCTGTAATTCTGTGAGAATTCATGAATGCAGCCATCCCCCTCGCATACTATTTCATTCACAGTTGGAGTTATAATTATGAGAAAGCCTGCAAGGAACAATTGTTGGCGAGTGTGAAGATCAAATCAGCCTTTGTCATCGGTCCTGTTTCTAAAGGTGTGGTGACAGTCAGCTTGAATGAAACCATTATTTCTCAATTCTTCTATCGAAGTAAGAAATTAGCTGCCCCCAATCAAAGAATTTTTCATGTATTTTGGCAACATGTGTGAATGGTGCCTATAGATGCTCTACAATTTGACAAATAGGCCAACGTATTGGTGTTCTTGAAAATATAGATGAATGCAAATGCATTTAATATTAAGTTAATCTCCCAACTGTAGAAGGTGGACCCCCAAGTGTCTTCAGTTTGGAAGGTTCAACCAGACCAGTTCATGTTTTGTACAAAGAACAAGTCCCTGTCTTAAGTTCGTGGTATGATAAAAAGATGCACGCTACCGTAGCCTACTACAACAGTATTCCTTTAGGTGGTAAAATGATATTGGTTAGCAAAACAAATGTTTGTGCCGTTGTTTAAAGAAGCAACACTGAAACCAACGATAAAAGTAATACAAACAAAAGTCGTCATTTATTAAACATCCTCATCCAGATAGAATACCAATGGTCTGAAAGGTTAGAATAAGTAAAATTCTAAGTTAATCCCACCCAGAGTCAGGTAGATGGTTTAGTGAGTTGGCATATTTTGGCAACTCTTATTACCACCCAATTAAAACCACTTTTGATATGATATCATGGATTCTGTGAAAGATTCGCCGGTGTAATGCTGCAGTGAGATTTTGTGTTAATCCAGCGTTGGTACGATAAGGTAGAGTTGCTACATAATCAAACCATGTAGAAGTGAACTTACTGAGAATTTAGCTGTGTTTGGGTTCAGCAAGTTCTCATGTTCTAGTTCTTCATGTGCAGTTTGTCAATCTGCTGCTTGACAAACCTCCAGTGCAGCATCTAACCATTGTTTGAAGTATTTGTTTTGGAGTGCTGATGCCGAAAGGGTAGAATCTCGACGGCGGCGTCTTCCTCTGTAGACCCACCCAAGATCCAGCAAAGAAATTTCACTCCAATCCCTCCAGCGGTTCTTTAGTTATTGTCTGGAAAGAAAAATCCCCCACCAACATTTTTTTATAAATAAATGCAACAACAACAATATTACATGTATATTATGCAAGACCGAGTCAACGATGAGGTTTCGTACCGATCATACGATTTTCAACAGAAATCCTTGACTTGAGAAAGGGAATGGAAATGTTTAAAACGAGAGTACAAGTAAAGGGACTTTTCCTTGCTTCATGGCAATCCTTCCGCGAAGTCGGCGATACGTGGATTGCCAAAGGCAATAGGTTAAAGGTCATATTTGGAACCATGAGGAGGACATGGTCATAGGATAGGCAGCTGGTCAACGTTCATGATAATTAAGATCACAGGGTGAAGCAGCCTTCTCAGAAACTGCATGGGGCAAACAGGCATGGGCACAAATTCCTAATTAAAACCCAAATGAGACGTTTCACAGGTGGTGACGATTATATTTAGAAACTTTGCAATAAATTTTGGTTGATATTTCTTTGGGATTTTCTGCTTGGGTTGCACATATTATCTCATTTTATTTGCTTTTGTGGATAAATATGTCGGTATGGTTCTCAAAAACGTGTTACTAAATTAATGACCAGAGATGGTCATCCAACATCTGGTACGATACTAGTATGTCTACTTTAACATTTTGGTACATGCAATGAAACTACGGGTAACCCCGTCAAAATGAGCTGCTGATTGCGCGAACATTTTGCTTTAAAAGGATGATAATGAAATGTGAAGTTTGGAGGGATATCATACCATGATGTCAATCTATAAATAGAGAGGGTGATAACGAGTGGTGATTACCCAATTTGTCACCCAAATTGTCAGCACATGTTCACGAGAGTCAGGTTCGTGAGTTATGGGCTACCTTCACGATAACTGTTTATTTTAACAGTAATATTCATGATTAGTTCAAGGAATACTCATTGCCACATAACTGGCCAAATTGTGGATTTATGATGTGCACATCCGTATGTCTATTTCAACTATCCTGTTCCAAAACTACTGTACATTTCTTCATAAGGCTGTACAGGAATATGTGCATATTACTGACGAATCCGAAGTGGTTCGAACCAAAGACAATCCACCCACAAAGTCGGTAATGTTGATGAGCTAGAACAACAAATGCCATACTGTTTACCTAGGCAAATTGCCTAAGAGATCTCTTTTCACTTTTGCTGGAATAATGACAACTGCACTCAGCTGTGAAGTTTGTAGCAAGCTAACTTGATCAGCAAGATCAATGTCTATTGGTTGTAATTCAGTAGATATCTGGGTAGATCTTGGTTGAAGGGATTTGAAGCATTTCTAATGAAGTTAGTAATCAGTTAAGATTGGGTGTGTTCACAACCAGGAAACCATGAGTTTTGCAATTACAATTCAACATATCAGTTTCAAGTGTTGATTAACTTGCCAAGAGGGTGTGTTTCCTTAGGTTTGACTTTGAAGTTCTGGTGTTGAGAAATGAAATTGACCATTAATAACCCAACATCCTAGCCAGACTCTCCAAGTGGCTGGTTTCATTGCATGGCACCAGTTTTGCAGAATGCTTCAGAGGAAAACAGGCAAAGCTGCATTCTTGGCGAAAAAGTTGCACAAAGCAACTTTGAGAACATTTTATGAATTCTTGGTACAAGCAATGAGTAGGAACTTGCATCTGTTCACTTCACTCGGGCTAATAACCAATGAAACTTAAGAAATACAGATTTAGGTAACAAAAACTCTTGGATGTTCCAAGTCTTCAGTCTTTGCCCTTGGAGAATTCCATGTTATTGCTGAATACTTCACAATATAATGGGATTTCATAACAAAAGTTATTGGTAGTTTTATTCCATGTATGCATCCCTCAGTACAAGAGCCCAGACTGGCCACATTTTAACGACCCTTTCTGATATCCAGTGGCGGGCGGCCTTGGACACTTGTATTGAAGGGTGTATTCCATCATGAACATGCTTCCAAAGAGCACTGTGCCTCATGGGACATACAGAGTTTCTTTCTTCATGTCCACTAGCATGTGTCGCTATCTCAATCTTAGCTTTCTAATCATGTTTTCACCAAGCCACTCAATAATTGTCGGTATTTATAGCATTCATTAACTAAAGCTAAACGTCTCAATTTGATTCACCAACAAAGGCGATCCGCCCACCGACATGACCAAGGGCAAATTTCTCAGTTCTTTTCGTAAGTTGTTCACACCACTGGCCACCAGGATAAAGTTATCATGAGACAGCAGTGACATCTTGCTAACAGAGGTGTCAGGTCCATTGTTGGGGGACACTTAGATCAAGTCTGGTGGAAAATGTTCAGAATTTATCCCCTAAATTTGTGGTGGACAAAACTAACGGTATATTAACTGCAGCCAACCATGTTGACCAAATGGCACCCAACCTCAGCTTCATTAATTAAAGTCATTTGACCAGAAGAGGGTCTTCATGGTGGGTGATTGGCCAATTCTTCCATCGAATAGAAATCTGCTCAGATTAAACGTCTTTGTTGTCAAATTTTGGCTGTTGTAAAAATGGGAAACACTTGCTTCTATGTTAGAGAAAAAAGGTTATATCGTTATGAAAGTCAAGAGGATTAAAGCATGTTATGTCAGGTTATTAACTTGAATGTGACGTTTTCAATCAGTTTCTTAGAACAAGGAAGAAGCGAGGATTGTTGTTTTAGTTGTAAGGCTATATATCTCTTATCTATTAGGAAAAGGGCATTTGGCATCTCAGGTGACAAACATAACTTTGTTGTTTGATGGTCCAGTTGAGATGACCATTGGCCTAAGGGTTCACGGTCTGTGAAAGTCCAACCAGATGCCAGGCTGCCTACAGGGCATGAAATGAGCAAGGGTCAAAAGGCCAGTGTCACACTTACAAAGGAATGAGTAAATTAAACTGTTACCTCGCCGAATCTGATATTCAGGTTTTCCTGCCAGTTTCTTTCGTCAGTTAGTTTAACTCAGCAGCAGTCCTGCATTTAAATCACGTGTTGATAGTTTGAAAGAAAAACAATGACATGGAAACTGATTGTTTTGTAACTTGATTTGGGAGAGGTTCACACCATGAAAATGAGATACAGAACCGGTTAATTACTTATGGTGTCAACTTGGCTTCAAAAACTTTCTTCTACATCAGATGATTGAATATGAGTGGGCAAAAATATCACCTTTCGTTTTGATTTCTTTCTTGAGTTACTCCTCACTTACCTTTTGTATTCTTGTTTCTTTCTGAATGTACTTAGAAAATACTTCAGGCAAATAAATCATCAGTCATGTCAGTAACCTAAAGTTCTTGTTGGTTGCTGTTGCTGCTAAACTTGCATCTAGGCCTACATATTATCAAAAATAGATAGCTAACCTATTGGATGTCATTGGTATAGGAACTCTCAATAGGCTTACGTATCGTAAAACTCATGGATTGATTCCCATTCGAGTTGCCACTTTGAACTCTCAACTAGCCTGAAAAAGTGGTATAAAAAGTGATCCATCAAATTGGCTGCTCCCACGAGTTTGGCGGAAAGGTGTCTGAGAGACCACCATTGACTGGGGTCAAAACGTGGAGCACTTTAGAGGCTTTAAACAGGGAAAAGTGGTGTAGCTCCATATGAATTTTGGTCTTATCCAAAGTCTGCTAACCTAGGTACTTTGGTCTATCTTGAAGTATTTCCGTCACCAGAGCCAAGAAAGGTCAAGTTTTATACAAATTCTGTGAAACTTAAAGTACTTGAATCCCAACGGTACTGAATAAGCGTTTTATTGCCATTTTCAACCAAGCTCTCCCCATAGTTATCTGATAATGAACAGATCGAGGCAGATAATCTTGAAGAAATTACTTGAACCATGAACACATTAGGAAAATGGCCCATGATGTGACCACCTCGGTTGCTAAGGCAGATCAACTTACCAATTTAATTCATCAAATGAACTTTTAATTAGTGGCTTTATTTCAAGCTGAATCTAATTGTCTTGCATGGTTAATCCCTTTCAGGAATAACTTCTGGAGCGGTTACTTGCTCACTCATTTGATGCACATATTCTATGGAATCATTTATCATTTTCACATTGGTTAACTGCTTCTCCATATCTTCTGGACAATCTCATTGTTCTTCATGGGATAGGAACACCCGGATTATATTACTTCTTGGAAGTTGCGTTTATTGGATTCAAACAGTACCTACATGACCTAGGTCAATATAATATGAAATCTGACATGTCTGAGGCAAAAGTTATGCCAGGGACATTCACGTAGGCCTACAGCATCTTCTGCACTGTGTGAAAATGTCTGAGGCAAAAGTTATGCCAGGGACATTCACGTAGGCCTACAGCATCTTCTGCACTGTGTGAAAATCTCAGATATCCAAAATAAAGCACAAAGAGCGACAGACAAAATGATATAATAAGTCGTCTCCGAATCTTGCAAATTTTCGACCCCAACCGGGGTTTTCCTCAGGCACTTTCTTGTGGAGATACTGGTGTGAAAATCTCAGGTGAAATACCGTGAGCCACTTAGACCAATTTCAATACTTTTTAATTGACACAAACTGAGTTATTTACAGTTTATTACCTGTCTATTGGTGTCATCTGTAATGCTGAAAACCATCTGCCATTTTTAAAGAATTATAAAATCGAAATGATATACTTAAAAAATGATTTAAAGGTTCACACGCATCAAACAAAGACGACTTATCTTCTTCCACGCGATGATGTAATTAATAAATTCATTTCTCCGTCTTCGAGATTTTATAGCACAATTATCGATGGCCATCTGTCATACGCCTGTCTGAAGGGGCGGGCAGTTCTGGTCGAACGCCCAAAGTAATAAATGGCCCCCTTGGCTGTCATCTCTTCTTTTACTTCCACACCATGAGTTCCCCTTCAGATAAGGTACATTCTTTGTGCCTTTGGCAAATTTCACGGAAAAATCCCAAAACGGTTTAAAAAACTTGTACTGCATGCAGAGCACTGGAGGGCTAATTAAGCAGAAAGTTACCCTTTTGATCTCTGCATCTCCTTCATTAATTTGTTTTGCTAATGAGCTAACGGACTGTCGCAACGTTTGGTTCGCTCCCCACAAATATAGCGCAAGCCCAACAAGCACATGGTATCTTGGATCTATAGTTCCATCTCACTGCTTAACCATAGTAAGGAAACAATACTGCTTTCTGCCTGGTTGCTAATTGAAAAGGGCTCCTCATTAAGGTTGTTTCCATCCATATTCGGGTCAGGGATGGTCACACACATGCCAAGCCTAATCTCCATGTTTATGATTTGAACAAAGACAGGGAACAACCTTGAAGGAAACTTTAGCTGTCTAGGAAGTGTTCGTCGATCCCTTATGGGGATCCTAGCTACGATAGAGGGCAGCACACCGAAACCCGGTCCTATACAATGGACGCCTTTTGTGTGGTACATGTAGTTCTTATCCTTTTGGTCTTTTGATCTTCATATCTTTCGTTCGAGATAATTAGCGAGTTTTAATGGCAATCAAGCCAGGTCATTCAATGTTAACTTCAGTTTAAACTATCTCGGTCGGATTTCAAATAATCGTCAAACGTGAACTTGCTGGTTGTTTAAATATAAGCATCCCATTACAATGGTAGGTCAGATATCACCCAGTTTGACACAGTGATTCATTCAGCATTAATGATTCTCATTAGTTGTGTTTGCTACCACACCTACCCAGAACATTTTTTGCGGAACAATAATCTTTTAGAAAATTGAATACCGATTGCGTGCACGGTCATTTTTCGGTTTTTCAGAATACAATAGGAAGACGGGGATGATCCAGCATGTCCGGGCTTGCCAGGCGTATTGCTGATGTAATCATTCATCGGCAAAGACGAATTAGGTATGGACCCAAACGTCCCGATATAGTCCACGATTTCAATGGTGGCCTGCCTCCATGCAGCCAGTCCCATCTCTAGCCGGATCCTGTCTGCAAAATATAACGCTTGCTACTCCTCTGATCACTATATAACATGAGTATTCTTACTTGGGAACTATTACTGAATGGAGTTCACCTCATTCGAAGAGGTTCAAACTCACAGGTCTTGAATATCAATTGTTTGGGCCAGACATGACAGGCAACCTGCGTGTAAACTCCAACGAATGAATAAAAGTGGGCGTATGCTCTGGTTAGAAAAAATGAACGATGGTTTGTGAAATCGGTTTTACAATTTTCACAGCAGAGTACTCTCTTTGCCTGTTCATCGTCCAGGAAGAGGCGGAGCGGATATAAACAATATGGCATTAGGACCAATTGTCAATCTATTTTATCACTCACCCAACTCATCACAAAACATGACTGAGCCAGGATAATATTATTGAATGCCTTTGTTGTTCAGTCATCACTGTGTTTTTCATGTGTGTTAATGTTAATGCTTCTCTTAATGACAAAGTCTGATTCATATCTTTAGTATGAAGTGATAGACCCATTGAATGAGTCCGCCACTCGTCAGGTAGGCAATGATTCAACATAGTCAGAAGTTTGACTTCAGGGTAAATCTTTTTGGAAATTACTAAATGTACTTCGATGCCCTGCAGATTGAACAGGGAGTGATTCTGTGACGATCTGACATTCTCTTGGGCTTTCTCTTTATCTGAACAACAAATATTGAAGATAAAGAATGAAGGTATTGATTCTATACTGGTATATTCAATCGGGAGAGTTCGAACCCCGATTGAATCAACAAATATTGAAGATAAAGAATAAAGTGATTGATTCTATACTGGTATATTCAATCGGAAGAGTTCGAACCCCGATTGAATCAACAAATATTGAAGATAAAGAATAAAGGTATTGATTCTATACTGGTATATTCAATCGGGAGAGTTCGAACCCCGATTGAATCAACAAATATTGAAGATAAAGAATAAAGGGATTGATTCTATACTGGTATATTCAATCGGGAGAGTTCGAACCCCGATTGAATCAACAAATATTGAATATAAAGAATGAAGGTATTGATTCTATACTGGTATATTCAATCGGGAGAGTTCGAACCCCGATCGAATCAACAAATATTGAAATACTCCTTGTTCTTGAAAACATTCAGTGAATCGTTCGAAAATTAGAATAAAAAAAACTAAAGAAACTGAGACAAGGAATGATGTTTTGCTGTAAGTCAATAGGACTGTGGTAATTTTTGCACCCTGTCAATCTCATTCAATAATATTTCACGTGTTTCTCAGTGATGGAGTTGATCTGATATGAGCACAGGTCACTTGATTTACAAGTATCTGGCGTTCTTCAAGAAGAAAAGCCGTACAATCACGATTCCATGTTACACGCATTTGAGTGAAAAAACGGAGTAGACATTGGCAACTGCGAAAATTATCATCCGCCTGAACCTTCACGACTATCACTTGTAGTTATCACAGTAGAAGATGTTTTAATCTTTTATTAATCTTTTGTTAGATACAAAACCACATTGACGTAGCTTTGATACTGAACAGCTACAAAACATGTCCCGCCTGACAGAAAATGACATTAGTGAATAAGAGTCTGTTTTCTTTCATAGATGTTTTTTCTTGCCTTCAGCATGACTCTTTCTGGTTGTATCCCCTGCTGGGGTCAATTGATTTGATGACTGAAGATTTTCTGAGGACTTTTGGTTCGTGTTCAGAGTCATGCTCTCTAAAGGTTTTTGAAAAATTCTCCGTGTATTATCTGTTTAATTTCCATTGTGCCATGGACCTCAAGAACAGCTCAGGAACGATATTGCACTCAGGGTGTATCATTATTTTTGGGCTACTGATGCATATGTAGGCCAGGCATTATATGGCCGAGCTGAGGCCTGGAGGAATAACAACTCGATAATAATTTGCTAGAGGACACTAGGGCCACTTTGAATCCGCCATCTCTCCACCCCGAGCTATGGGTCAAGGCTAGAAAAGAATCCTCAGATGCGAGAGAGAGTGGTATCTCCTCTCCTCTCTACGCCACTCCGATTTGAGGCCAGGATTACCTCGTACAGTACAGCCGTTTCTCACTCCCATGACCCTTTGCCACTATCAGCAGAGTTTGCAAAGTGCTTGGATGGTGACTACGTGGCTGTAAATCAGTGTAACCTGCTCTTCAGCACCATGAAGAAGTGCGAAGAAAAAACTTGAAATAAATCAAATGTTTTGATATCGCAATCGAAAAAAACGTGGTGTTAGATATAAGACAATTTGCTGCCTGATTAAACTCAACAAGTCTGGAATATATCAATTGACAACAAGTTCAGAACATAGATATTTTGGTTAGGAACAGAAGTAGGTGAGAAGTGAACCGTACGGTCGATGAATTTACACGACACAATTTGAAACCAGGAGGAGGTTGTTGTCAACAGCAGCACCCCCGTCATGCCTGTGGTGGGAAATGATGATAGATCTCCAAGAAGAGGGGACAGGTGAACATGTCCTGTCAGCAAATCGTTGAAGACGGAGGTTTAATTGGACGGCTTATCAGGTCAAACCTGTCTCTTATGGCTCCAGTTACCTCAAAATACACACTGAGGAGGTGTGCTGCTTGAGCTACTCCTGTTGAGTTCGTAGGGTTCGTTGAATTATTTGGACTTGCACAAAATGGGTGCGATTTGAGAGTGTACAAAAGTGAGAGGAAAGTGCTGTTTAACAACTACTTATCATCATCATTTCCCCCCCCCCCAAAAAAAACTCTAAAGCCGGCGGCAGTTTCACTTCAAACGAAAAGCTGACTGGGATCTCATATATACTCAATGCCAACAGAAATGGGGGTGCTTAAACTTCCAGTGTTGCTTCCCAAATGAACAGCACAATAACAATGCAGCATGTATTGATTGAAATCTTGGTGTTTCCGCTGACCTAAGCACATATATTATTCATGAAGTAGGCAAATTCAAGTGAACAGCAGACAAGTGCTGTTTCACGACTATATTTCCCAATGGTTGGTCACACTTGAGTCTGAAACCTGATCCCAATGTGCCAACAATATTGGTGAGTCGTTCCCTCAACAAGATACTGATACATACAATATTTACAGCCCTTGATGGCATATTTGGTACAACTGCATATGGTTGATGTGTGTTCAAGGTTGTTCAGTTAGACATGTCTATTGAATGTTCTAAACAGGATTCGTGAGAAGAGAGCCATTGATGAAATATTAAACAATTTGCACAACACCATTTCCTTGTTTCCATGCGTCTTGTATGTAAAAAAACACAACTTGCTGAACCCTCATGGAGGGCTACTTCATCAAAATTTTCGGATGAGAGAGTCAAAGAAGCGTTCCGTGTTTTTGTAGTGATGAGCAATATGACGAGGAGATCTTTAAAAGATAATATCGTCTGATGTACCATCATGACTTGGTGAGTTCAGACCGTGATGACCATTGAAAAGCTCCCAGCACAGCACCACGGATTGTGAAATGCTCCAGGAAGTGCTGCCATCATATCTCGTGGCGAATCTCGATACTACAGTCAAAGCTTTGGCTCGCCAGTGCATTGCAATGAATAGCCTATCATCAGTCTAACTGGGATTCTCACTTTTCGGTCGACTGCTGGCTGAAAGATGTCCGTGGAAATAATTTTTTTTTGCGGAATACTTAAATAGTTTTTTCTGCTGAATAAACATTTTTTCTCTAACATAAAGTTATTTCCCCGGAATTTCCGGGCGGGGAATTAAAGTTTTTTCGTGAAGTTAGATTTTTCCTTGGAATTTAAAATTCCGTGGGGTAAACTCAGAGAAAAATAAGGTAAAGGGTAAGGCAGATGTGCTTAGAACAGGAAATTGACCAATCGATTGGAAGAAGTGGGAGCGGATGCAGTTGTCGTTGATAAATACGATTTACTTAAATTTCCAATCCACGTCTGGGGCAACCTTGAAAATTCGAAGGATTTCCTGCCTAGTAAAAAGCATATGCTCTACTTTATTCATTCGGATACAAGGATTTACTTAATTTTGAAGCAAACACAAGATGCTAAAAAGCATTTGCATTATTTGAAGGAAAACCTAAATTTCCATAGTATTTCCTACAGTTTTATTCATACGGGTACAAGTAAATGCTTGAATATCGGTAGTTAATGCAAATGCTAGTTTTTCATATGGCCCATTGAAAAACCAGAAGTATGGTGTTTCTTGTCTTATTCTTCGATGAGTGCCTATCAGACGAGGTCCCTGAGCTGTTGTAATACCGAAAGGAATTGAAAGGAGCACTATGCCCCGCATGATCACCTGGGTCGTGAAATTTCAAATCAACTACCATACAATATAAGGTCAATACTAGGTGTCAAAATCCCCCCCCCCCAGGAAAGTTATCGTTCACGTCTGCAACGCCATGGCTTATTTGGGCAGAGTTCACCGTGCCCATCCCTGAATGGAAATGCCCTGGAATATCATAGTTCGGGCTATTTGCTCCCTCTCTAATCAGAAATCACAACATTTAGACACGGCACATAAGGTATCCCCTGGTCAACTGGTATAAATGACATTGTGATGAGAGTGTCACAACTAACAACCCCCAAGGGCGGAGGCTTTGATTTCTTTGTAAAAGGTGTGATATTTAAAGCTACAGATGGCGTGATGGCTGGGTAAAGTGAAACACATGTGACATTGTTAGAGTCTATCAAAATATCAGCTGCTCATCCTGGTCACAATAGAACCTACATTATCAGTATCAGTAATACTTTATTTCATTTGTTGGCACATTTCTGATATCATTTGTCTGGCTTGTGAAGATTATTTTCCCACAAATGATAATGCTACTGTCAGTGTTTATCTGAGAGTGGAGCTTTAGGCAACAAAACTCCAGTCTTTCTCAGTTCCCAAAATAGTGTCAATTAAAGACTCCTGTAAATAGAAAACGATATTGTTCTCACTACATAACAATCTAGCAGCATCAATTAACTTTAGTGTAGGCGTGCGTTAGTTTTATAGAACGAAAAAACGAGTGGAAGATATGGGGTCATATATTACTTGGATTTTGCAGTACAAATGCACTACGGTACGCTGTACAAATCTGAAGTAAAAGCATTTGCTAGCTTTTATTCATATCACCCATTGTTCTCCTGCACCCATATTCATAAAAGTACTTAAAGCGGATTGTTGGCGTCTGTCCAAAGTGAACCAAAAATAAAACAATCCGTTTTATTCGTAAGAACAGCTGGTAAATGCATTACGGTGGCCGCTCCGGAAACTGTCCTGTGGAATCTTTGACTCGGCGCGAATAGTCCACTTTAAGTCTAAGTGTGACACTTATCCTTTGTTGAACACATAAGTATCATACTTTGACTTAAGTATGTTTATGAATATGGACCCTGACCTTTGTCTTCATCTCATCTCCATCACCACTTCAGTATAGCTCGCTTATCTATTTTTGGTACAAACCAGTTCCCTCTGGCCCGTAGCTCCAGTGAAAATGGTGTATGAACTTGACTTTTTTTCGTAAATCCTGTACTGTCTTTCTGTACTCTCAACTCTTGGGGCCACTGAACTAACTTTTTGTTCTTTGTGAAAATGAGTTTCTTTCAGTTTGGGTATTAAGAAAATACTATATCTAGAGTAGCATACGTTGTCCTTGCCCTGATCCCCCAAGGGAAAGAGGGCTACCTACTCGAAAATGAGACCCCCAAATCTTGAACAATGGGATCACAACCTCTTCTCATTTTGCCTCCTGGATTCTAACTCCTAGGACTGTGACCTGATACCAAGATGAGACACGTCAATAAACAGGTAATATTGCAAGTCACTTGACTGATTAAGATGGTGTTCCTTTGGGATCCACTCGAAGGATGTTGCTGAGAGAGTTGGATGTCAAGAGTCTTTAGAGAGATGATGGTTTTTGTCATCACCTTCTACTCTCAACTCCTCGACTGGATTTGGGATGCTGGGATCACCTCAGCTGTATCAAGTTACATGAAAGCTTTATATGGTGTTTGTCACTTATTCGTTCAAGTCTTTACTTTTCAATCCGGTGATTATCCTCCTCGTGTTTCTGACCCCCAATCCCTAATCATGATTGAGCCTCATTGGTCTCATTTCTTGGCAGAACTCTCCTCGTTGCCAATACTCATTTGGTTGGTGGCTTTTGTTTTGATACAACACGACTTCGATAGAACAACTCATAACGACATAAAAGATACAAAAGTGAAATTTATAAGACTCATAGCTAATAAAATTGACACCAAAATTGTCACCAAATACAGAGAACATTTGTGAACCTTAAACTCTTTCAAAAAATTGGACAGATCTTATTTCTGATAAAACTCAATCATCGTTTAATTGACAGGTGTCAGGTGGAAACATATGACCATCAAATGACACAGTTTCAATTAAGAACAGCAGGGGATCCATTGTGGAACATGAAGAGGCTACATTGATTTCGACAGCTTCCTCTATCCAATCAGACACAATTGATCACCATTGTCGTGCAACGCCTTCCTAACATTATTTGTCAATACCAGCTTGGCCCAACTATCGGAAGCTGGTGTGCATGTTGAGAACATCACAATATTCTGCCTGATTTACTCATTCTGTGGTCTCCAGCTGCAGATGAAAACTTCGTGTTTCGTTAAATGGTTTTGGCGCATTAATTTGCAGTGTTTCAGGTCTTTGTCTTTCTGCGTGAATGGGATCAATGCATTCGGTAATCCTTTTGTAAAGTTGACTCAAGTGAAACATGCACTGCATGTCTAGACAACGTTTACATGCACGTTATGCGTTAAATTGAATGTTAAATTGATTTCTATCCGTTTGTCTGATACCATCCCTGATTAGGGTCACCCTTTGGATGCTTTGATATTGGAAATATCTGTTCTACTAATTACAAAGTCTCTGATTTAGGTAATTGCCTTATTTTGCTCTCCCTTTACTCTACCTTTCCGTCTTTGTGGAGCACAAGCTTGTTTGTGAAAAACTCGAGATCCATGAGAACATTTTCTAGCAATCCCTTCCACACCAGCTCATCCATGTCATCATGGTTCCTCAAACGCTGCTCTAGCCCTTTCTGTTGGACACTGGGTTACCCAAAAACCTATCTTCTGAAATGTCTCCACTCCTGCCCCCGTCACAGCCAAAAGGAGGATCGATGACGCATATCTTGCATTGATGTTATAGTTAGGACTGATTTGTATCACTGTCATGACTGTCCAATACATCTTTAGATTGTCTGCATCGGAGTTGGAAAATCTTTGCAGTTGCGTTTTGTGGAGGGTCCTGGATTTAGATGAAAGGAAAAAGGAACGAATGAACAGACATGTCATCCTTTTCTGTCTGTACACGTGCCATTGCTGAAGTGGTAGACGTTCTTTATCTGTGATTCGTAATCTTGTTGGCCCTTGAGTATGACGAGTGTCGCCCCCCTCAGCTCGATGAGTGCTTACTTGCCAGGGGGACCGTCAGCAAAGATCAAAAACAAGTAGTCACCAGAGCAGAAAAGTTTGCATTCAGTGTGAGATTTCATATTTCTGAGTGGAAAAAAATGGCAAATTGTAATGATTTAGATCGAGGCTGTTTGTTCAGGTGTCAGTCATATTTGACCAAATTCACATGTGCATTAATCTGTTGTCCACTTTGATAGTTTGTTTCAACGTTGGTTGAAATGGATTGAGCGGTGGTATCGATCACGTCAACTCTTGTCTGGATGGTAAATCCTTAGTAAGGTGTAAGAATAAGGGACACCTGGAGCCTGGGGGTTTCTTCATGATTCATGCAGAGAAACAGAAGAGAAGATCTAATTGTATGTTTCCATGCCATGCCACCTTCGGGGGCTTGTTCAATCACCAGCTCTTTCTTGCATTGTCTACACCATTATATGCAAATCGTATTAGTCATGAGTCGAAAACTGAGGTATCACCTTGAACGTTGCTGTTAAACTAACTTAATTTCGCTTGCCCGCCTTGTTTAGCCAGTGTGCTTTGCATAAGTTGACGTTTCGGCAGTTCCTGGAAAGGCTTGGAACTGCGGGGGGGGGGAGGGGGGTCTAGTCGGACTACTGGTCGTATTAAGAGTGTCCTGAAGTCTGGATTTATCTTTCTTGGGGTACTTGGAAAGAGCATGAAAAAAAAACTGAAATTACTAGAGCTTATGCTAATCCATTTGCGGAGGAGGATTTATTTGGGTAAAGTTTTTATGTTATCACTGCCCGCAGGGCTGATTTTTGGTTCTTTGTCTCCTTTTTTCCGGACCCTTGCCTGAGGGTCGATGAAGAAATGCGCTAATCATGCCCTGACGGAGCTTGTCGTACAATAGGAAACTAACAATTAATCCAGTCTGTTTCCTCTTTTTCATGCTGCTGGAATGAAAATTGATGTTTTTACAGACAATAATTTGTAAAGGGGTTTTCTGGGGATGGTCATGGCATTAATTTGTTCAAGGTCAAGCCGACTGATGCTATATGTCCAACGGTGATAATTGTTCATGCAGAATTATCAAAGGTTTTCAAAGTTGATGCCGACGACATCAAAAGCTTTTGACATGTTTGATGGAGTGATGTAAATGGTGGCCAGTCAAACCTGAAGGACAATGAGACATGTGATGATTTCCACATCTTGTTTGGACGCAAGGAACCTGCAGAACTTTTCATCCCGACAGGCCGGCTCTGCGAGCGGTTCTACCAAAGACGTCACAAACAGAGCAAAGCAACGCAATGTCTTCGCGTCACGACGTCCTTGACGCTGGGCAAAACCGACGAGACGTCGAAAAATGGTACAACCGCTCACAGCGCCTCCTGGTGGCTGCAGGTTCCTCATTGGTGCGGTTTGGTCACCCTTACTTCCGGAATGATGTGGATCGTGTCGTGTCTTCTGATACGTAGTAACGGAGTGATTCTGCGTGGGCGTCACCCATTCGCACGGGCTGCGTTACCTCTACCATAATGGCCTGACGAGAGGGTAACCGTCAGATTCAATCGGTATATCACCTCAGAATCGTTATTCGTCCTCACTGGCAGGCTGAGGTTTGTACTCGGCCTTATTCCTTGGCACTGCATTATTTTCAATTATATACCAATCATTAATATCCCGGAAAACCTTTTAATTCTCTAGAATTTAGCCACTGAGATGAAATTACCCAATCTAATGTTCTAAGGACTTGAGTACAAAGATAGAAATGATAGAGGTCGGTGATCACTTTAATGTCCTGCCACTGAACAGTTAGTGAGAGTTCCTGTTAATTGGCTTAATTGTCTTGAGGTAGTTATTTGTAATTTATCACTAACGAACTTCCTTTGATTTTGAACACGGTGTTGGGAAACCTGTTTCTTTGTTTCAAACTAAAGTAGAGCAGAGAATAGTCCATGTTGTGGAAGAAAGAGCCATGAAAAACTTGACATTTTTTGTGAAAATTTTAAAGTGAACGAAGTAAGTAAACATTGGCCTGCGCGTTTGAACGGTGACAACAGAATGACGAATTATACCTTATAATGAAATAATGAATGAGTGCTTTTGCTCATAAGTGCTCTCTCAGAATTAGTGTTTTAAATGTTGCATTTATTCTTGCAATGTGAGTGACATCCTGCATTTGGCTTGTTAATTCGACAACTGGAAATTAGTTGATGATTATATAAATAATTACCAATTACTAATCAGGTCATGAGATTCCAATAATCACACATGAGGTGATTCATTTGCCCCAAATTTACCAAAACTGACGCAATTTTACCACTAAAGTATCGAAGTTATCGCCGTACTATCAGCAGCCGGAAGTTGATATGTAGGCTACATGCATGTAGGACATGTAGGGACTCTTGGTGTCTAAAGGAACCGGCGGTTGCAGGGAGGTAGTCACTGGAACGGTTTCTTGATTGGTAGATGGTCTATACTCGGATGAAATGGGTCTTTCATGATTCGTCAAAACCATTTTATTGCAACCAGTTGGAGATCAGATGTTATTTCACGTTACTGAAGAGAATTTCAAAGCATTTTGTCATCACAAAAAAAACAGTGAAATTTTTACTGTCTTTATATCAGAGCTTTCCTAGTATCATTTGCAAATGAACACAATTGATTTTGAAGTTTAAAAAAATGTGTGTTAACACTTTTTTATCCATTTCTTGAATTCTGACATTGAAATTTCAGAAAAATGCGATTTTTCTCAAAAAATTCCCAACATATTTTTTTCCTTTTTGCATCAAAACACTCCCCAGACCATACTCTAACAGATGGTACAGGTTTGATTTGTGGGCAATTTTTTTGCTCTTAAACCCATTTCAGGCTCACTGTGCGGTGTAACGTCTATAGGTGCTCTCTATTTGCCAGTATTGCCCAAAAAATGAGAGAAATGTGTTGGTGGCATGCCCTTTTAGAAACTATTAGGCCTACACCTATACTGAAATTGGTGGGTTGACATATCCCAACCCAAAATAACAATACGTAGGCCTAAACACAATGGTATGTCATGCGACATTAGTCTTTAAAAGAGAGGACACAAATAGAATGTTCTTGCCAACCATAGCACCAAAATACAGAGCGTCTCAAAAAAAATGTTACCATTTTGATCCTGTCTAAAAATTAAACTGTTGATTTCTTTCAAATGAAACTCCTGTCCTGATTAGAAGAAACCTGGGAAATTTTCATCAAATTAGAATGGTTTTGATATTATTTTTGTAACAATCACAATAACAGTTTTTGTGATTTTGCAGTTTTACGATTCAGTGACTGAAAATAGACATTTTCACAGTGTCTAACTGCTGCAATATTCTTTTCTCTTCTGAGAGAGCATTACGCGGTCTCCTTGATTATTATTGGCCTGATAATGCAGTGTTCCTTTGTTTCCAACTTTTTCGACATCATAACTAATCAGAAATTTACCAGGTGGATGTCTTTCATCACGTCTACAGGGAGTGATTCTGTGACGATCTGACATTCTCTTGGGCTTTCTCTTTATCTGAACAACAAATATTGAAGATAGAGAATAAAGGTATTGATTCTATATTCAATCGGGAGAGTTCGAACCCCGATTGAATCAACAAATATTGAAGATAAAGAATGAAGGTATTGATTCTATACTGGTATATTCAATCGGGAGAGTTCGAACCCCGATTGAATCAACAAATATTGAATATAAAGAATGAAGGTATTGATTCTATACTGGTATATTCAATCGGGAGAATTCGAACCCCGATTGAATCAACAAATATTGAAGATAAAGAATGAAGGTATTGATTCTATACTGGTATATTCAATCGGGAGAGTTCGAACCCCGATTGAATCAACAAATATTGAAGATAAAGAATGAAGGTATTGATTCTATACTGGTATATTTAATCGGGAGAGTTCGAACCCCGATTGAATCAACAAATATTGAAATACTCCTTGTTCTTGAAAACATTCAGTGAATCGTCGAAAATTAGAATTAAAAAAAATAAAGGGAACTGAGACAAGGAATGATGTCAATAGGACTGTGGTAACTTTTGCACCTTGTCAATCTCATTCAATAATATTTCACGTGTTTCTCAGTGATGGAGTTGATCTGATAGGAGTACAGGACTTGATGTACATGTACAAGTAGGCTAGCCTATTTGGCGTTCTTCAAGAAGAAAAGCCGTACAATCACGATTCCATGTTACACGCATTTGAGTGAAAAAAGCGGAGTAGACATTGGCAACTGCGAAAATTATCATCTGCCTGAACCTTCACGACTATCACTTGTAGTTATCACAGTAGAAGATGTTTTAATCTTTTGTTAGATACAAAACCACATTGACGTAGCTTTGATACTGAACAGCTACAAAACATGTCCCGCCTGACAGAAAATGACATTAGTGAATAAGAGTCTGTTTTCTTTCATAGATGTTTTTTCTTGCCTTCAGCATTACTCTTTCTGCTTGTATCCCCTGCTGGGGTCAATTGATTTGATGACTGAAGATTTTCTGAGGACTTTTGGTTCGTGTTCAGAGTCATGCTCTCTAAAGGTTTTTGAAAAATTCTCCGTGTATTATCTGTTTAATTTCCATTGTGCTATGGACCTTAAGAACAGCTCTGGAATGATATTGCACGCAGGGTGTATCATTATTTTTGGGCTACTGATGCATATGTAGGCCAGGCATTATACGGCCGAGCTGAGGCCTGGAGGAATAACAACTCGATAATAATTTGCTAGAGGACACTAGGGCAGTATATAGGCTCTGAAGGGGGTCAGATGGAAGACTAGAAAAATCCCTTCGCGGTGGTCAAAACACTAAAAATTTAGCATTTTTCCTTGAAAAAGTACTAAAATTTCNCATGACCCTTTGCCACTATCAGCAGAGTTCTGCAAAGTGCTTGGACGGTGACTACTTGGCTGTAAATCAGTGTAACCTGCTCTTCAGCACCATGAAGAAGTGCGAAGAAAAACCATGAAATAAATCAAATGTTTTGATATGCAATCGAAAAAAACGTGGTGTTAGATATAAGACAATTTGCTGCCTGATTAAACTCAACAAGTCTGGAATATATCAATTGACAACAAGTTCAAAACATAGATATTTTGGTTAGGAACAGAAGTAGGTGAGAAGTGAACCGTACGGTCGATGAATTTACACGACACAATTTGAAACCAGGAGGAGGTTGTTGTCAAGAGCAGCACCCCCGTCATGCCTGTGGTGGAAATGATGATAGATCTCGAGAAGAAGAGGGGACAGGTGAACATGTCCTGTCAGCAAATCGTTGAAGATGGAGGTTTAATTGGACGGCTTATCAGGTCAAACCTGTCTCCTATGGCTCCAGTTACCTCAAAATACACACTGGTAGGAGGTGTGCTGCTTGAGCTGGTCCTTGAGTTCGTAGGGTTCGTTGAGGTTTTGGACTGGCACCAAGTGGGTGCGATTTGAGATTGTACAGCAGTGAGAGAAAAGTGCTTTATAAAAACTACTTATTATCATCATTTTCTCTAAAAAAACCCCTAAAGCCGGCGGCAGTTTCACTTCAAACGAAAAGCTATGACTGCGATCTCATATATACTCAATGCCAACAGAAATGGGGGTACTCAAACTTCCAGTGTTGCTTCCGAAATGAACAGCACAATAACAATGCAGCATGTATTGATTGAAATCTTGGTGTTTCCGCTGACCTAAGCACATATATTATTCATGAAGTAGGCAAATTCAAGTGAACAGCAGACAAGTGCTGTTTCACGACTATATTTCCCAATGGTTGGTCACACTTGAGTCTGAAACCTGATCCCAATGTGCCAACAATATTGGTGAGTCGTTCCCTCAACAAGATACTGATACATACAATATTTACACCCCTTGATGGCATATTTGGTACAACTGCATATGGTTGATGTGTGTTCAAGGTTGTTCAGTTAGACATGTCTATTGAATGTTCTAAACAGGATTCGTGAGAAGAGAGCCATTGATGAAATATTAAACAATTTGCACAACACCATTTCCTAGTTTCCATGCGTCTTGTATGTAAAAAAACACAACTTGCTGAACCCTCATGGGGGGCTACTTCATGAAAATTTTCGGATGAAAGAGTCAAAGAAGCGTTCCGTGTTTTTGTAGTGATGAGCAATATGACGAGGAGATCCTTAAAAGATAATAATCGTCTGATGTACCATCATATCATGACTTGGTGAGTTCAGACCGTGATGACCATTGAAAAGCTCCCACCACAGTGCTCACCAAGAATTCTGAAATGCTCCAGGAAGTGCTGCCATCATCTCTCGTGGCGAATCACAATACTACAACGAAAGTGGATCGGCAGTGCATTGCAATGAATGTCCAGTCTTTTGGTTTCACGTCAAGTTCCAAAGGGCTGGTTTTTGATACGAAACAAAGTAATGCTGAATGGATCAATGCCGTCCTGGGTATACCTTATGTTTACCCAGGATCATCCTGGATAATCCTTTTGTTTTTACCCTGGATCATCCTGCGTAAACATGAGGATCCAGTTTGGAGTTCCCGCCGAATCGCTCTGATCGTTCAACTGCGTCCGAGGATGGAATTTGGTACGCATGTCACGATTAAATCGCGAAATGCACTGTGCATAAATTTACACGTGTGAATTAATTTTGTTGATTTTGCATCCTTAGTTTGAGAATGGTTTATAAAACCCGGAATGAAATGGCCGAAATGATCGAAATAAGATTGAAGAATTAATATAAAATTTCACTTAGCCTATTTTCATATTTTGCCTTTACTAAAACCCGGAATATAATGGCCGAAATGATCGAAACGGCCGAAATTAAATTGCCGAAATGATCAAAACGGCCGAAATGAATGATCAAAACGGCCGAAATGATCGGAACGGCCGAAACGGTCGAAATTCAAGTTTTTATGCATTCAAAAATCTATCGATAATGACCGAGTACCGGTACGCTTCTTCCAATGAAGACGCTGCGGATGATGAACGTGGACAGACTGCTGCTGCACTGTGCTGTCGGTGCTCCCGCACTGGAGGAACTTTTTTTCAAAAGCCATGCCTGGTGTTCAGCTATGCTCCATAACGACCAATGTCATATTAAATGTTGTACAACACATTTAGGCGTAATTCGTGGGCGCTACGTGCGTGTGCACTACCAATCCTCGGACGCAGGTGTACGATCAGCGCGATTCGGCGGGAACTCCAAGCTGGGTAAAGTTAAGGATCCTTATGTTTGCCCAGGATCATCCTGGGTAAAAAAAAGGATTATCCAGGATGAACCTGGCAAACATAAGGTATACCCAGGACGACATTGACCCATTCAGCCAAAGTAATGATGGTTTCACAAACGACAGAAGATTCAAACTGACTTTGACGTAGGCCTGCAACACTGCGGGGAAAATAATGCCACTGCCACAGCCTACAGGTCTAGCAACTAAATGTACATGTAAAAGTTTCTGTAGCATTGTATGTGAATGAGTTTGTTGAGCACGATAACGGCCTATCAGATGAGGTCCCTGACTGACTGATGCAATACCAAAAGGAATTGAAAGGAGTCACTATGATGACTCTCCTCTGCGTCTCCCCCGCGTCATCACCTGGGTCGTGAAATTTCAAATCAACGACCATACAATATAAGGTCAATACAAGGTGTCAAAATCCCCCCAGGAAAGTTATCGTTCACGTCTGCAACGCCATGGCTTATTTGGGCAGAGTTCACCGTGCCCATCCCTGAATGGAAATGCCCTAGAATATCATAGTTTGGGCTATTTGCTCCCTCTCTAATCAGAAATCACAACATTTAGACACGGCACATAAGGTATCCCCTGGTCAACTGGTATAAATGACATTGTGATGAGAGTGTCACAACTAACAACCCCCAAGGGCGGAGGCTTTGATTTCTTTGTAAAAGGTGTGATATTTAAAGCTACAGATGGCGTGATGGCTGGGTAAAGTGAAACACATGTGACATTGTTCGAGTCTATCAAAATATCAGCTGCTCATCCTGGTCACAATAGAACCTACATCATCAGTATCAACTATACTTTATTTCATTTGTTGGCACATTCTCTGATATCATTTGTCTGGCTTGTGAAGATTATTTTCCCACAAATGATAATGCTACTGTCAGTGTTTATCTGCGGGTGGAGCTTTAGGCAACAAAACTCCAGTCTTTCTCAGTTCCCAAAATAGTGTCAATTAAAGACTCCTGTAAATAGAAAACTAATAACGATATTGTTCTCACTACATAACAATCATTAGCAGCATCAATTAACTTTAGTGTAGGCGACAGTTTTGTAGAACGAAAAAACGACTGGAAGATATGGGGTCATATATTACTTGGATTTTGCAGTACAAATGCACTACGGTATGCTGTACAAATCTGAAGTAAAAGCATTTGCTAGCTTTTATTCATATCGCCTATTGTTCTCCCGTGCACCCATATTCATAAAACTACTTAAGTCTAATGCCCGGTTGTTCAGCCTTGGCTTAAGCCAGAGTTAGGTCGATCCCGACATAAGCGTGGCTTAAGCCAGACTTATATTTCACAGCGCGTTGCGCAGGTTGGGCTTCAAACACAAGCCAAGCTTAAGCCTTTCTTATAATAAACCTGGCAGTGGGGTGGTTATAAGCGCGACTTACAATGGTAGGCCTATTCACTGTATGCCCAGACTTTGTAGATGGCAGAAGCATTGGTTCAGCTCACGTAAGCCACACCTGAGCAACCGGGCAGACATCCTCGAGCAAATTGTATTGGAAAGCATTGGGAAGGAGGGTAATAAGCCAGGCTTAGGTAATCCCAAGTTTAATTCAGGTTGTGCAATGAACTCGGAATTGATTAAGCTGTTCTTATGACCAGACATAAGCGCGACTTACGTGAACTCGAGTTTGAGGAATAAGCTAGGCTCAGGTGAGCCAGGCCTGAACAACCGGGCATTAGTGTGACACTTATCCTTTGTTCAACACAAAAGATAAGTATCATACTTTGACTTAAGTATGTTTTATGGACCCTGACCTTTGTCTTCATCTTATCTCCATCACCACTTTAGTACATGTATAGCTCGCTTATCTATTTTTGGTATAAACCAATTCCCTCTGGCCCGTAGCTCCAGTGAAAATGGTGTATGAACTTGACTTTTTTTTCGTAAACACTGTACTGTCTTTCTGTGCTCTCAACTCTTGGGGCCACTGAACTAACTTTTTGTTCTTTGTGAAAATGATTTTCTTTCAGTTTGGGTATTGAGAAAATACTTTATCTAGAGTAGCATACGCTGTCCTTGCCCTGATCCCTCAAGGGAAAGAGGGCCACCTACTCGAAAATGAGACCCCCAAATCTTGAACAATGGGATCACAACATCTTCTCATTTTGCCTCCTCGATTCTAACTCCTAGGACTGTGACCTGATACCAAGATGAGACACGTCAATAAACAGGTAATATTGCAAGTCACTTGACTGATTAAGATGGTGTTCTTTTGGGATCCACTCGAAGGATGTTGCTGAGAGAGTTGGATGTCAAGAGTCTTTAGAGAGATGATGGTTTTTGTCATCACCTTCTACTCTCAACTCCTCGACTGGATTTGGGATGCTGGGATCACCTCAGCTGTATCAAGTTACATGAAGGCTTTATATGGTGTTTGTCACTTATTCGTTCAAGTCTTTAGTTTTCAATCCGATGATTATCCTCCTCATGTTTCTGACCCCCAATCCCTAATCATGATTGAGCCTCATTGGTCTCATTTCTTGGCAGAACTCTCCTCGCTGCCAATACTCATTTGGTTGGTGGCTTTTGTTTTGATACAACACGACTTCGATAGAACAACTCATAACGACATAAAAGATACAAAAGTGGAATTTATAAGACTCATAGCTAATAAAATTGACACCAAAATTGTCACCAAATACAGAGAAGATTTGTGAACCTTAAACTCTTTCAAAAAATTGGACAGATCTTATTTCTGATAAAACTCAATCATCGTTTAATTGACAGGTGTCAGGTGGAAACATATGACCATCAAATGACACAGTTTCAATTAAGAACAGCAGGGGATCCATTGTGGAACATGAAGAGGCTACATTGATTTCGACAGCTTCCTCTATCCAATCAGACACAATTGATCACCATTGTCGTGCAACGCCTTCCTAACATTATTTGTCAATACCAGCTTGGCCCAACTATCGGAAGCTGGTGTGCATGTTGAGAACATCACAATATTCTGCCTGATTTACTCATTCTGTGGTCTCCAGCTGCAGATGAAAACTTCGTGTTTCGTTAAATGGTTTTGGCGCATTAATTTGCAGTGTTTCAGGTCTTTGTCTTTCTGCGTGAATGGGATCAATGCATTCGGTAATCCTTTTGTAAAGTTGACTCAAGTGAAACATGCACTGCATGTCTAGACAACGTTTACATGCACGTTATGCGTTAAATTGAATGTTAAATTGATTTCTATCCGTTTGTCTGATACCATCCCTGATTAGGGTCACCCTTTGGATGCTTTGATATTGGAAATATCTGTTCTACTAATTACAAAGTCTCTGATTTAGGTAATTGCCTTATTTTGCTCTCCCTTTACTCTACCTTTCCGTCTTTGTGGAGCACAAGCTTGTTTGTGAAAAACTCAAGATCCATGAGAACATTTTCTAGCAATCCCTTCCACACCAGTTCATCATGGTTTACCATGCTCTGGTACTTTCTGTTGGACACTGCATGGGTTACCCAAAAACCTATCTTCTGAAATGTTTCCACTCCTGCTCCCGCCACAATATGCAACCCAAACGGAGGATCGATGACGCACATCTTGCATTGATGTTATAGTTAGGACTGATTTGTATCACGACTGTCATGACCGTCCAATACATTGTCTGCCTCGGTTGGAAAATCTTTGCAGTTGCGTTTTGTGGAGGGTCCTGGATTTAGATGAAAGGAAAAAGGAACGAATGAACAGACATGTCATCCTTTTCTGTCTGTACACGTGCCATTGGTGAACTGGTAGACGTTCTTTATCTGTGATTCGTAATCTTGTTGGCCCTTGAGTATGACGAGTGTCGCCCCCCTCAGCTCGATGAGTGCTTACTTGCCAGGGGGACCGTCAGCAAAGATCAAAAACAAGTAGTCACCAGAGCAGAAAAGTTTGCATTCAGTGTGAGATTTCATATTTCTGAGTGGAAAAAAATGGCAAATTGTAATGATTTAGATCGAGGCTGTTTGTTCAGGTGTCAGTCATATTTGACCAAATTCACATGTGCATTAATCTGTTGTCCACTTTGATAGTTTGTTTCAACGTTGGTTGAAATGGATTGAGCGGTGGTATCGATCACGTCAACTCTTGTCTGGATGGTAAATCCTTAGTAAGGTGTAAGAATAAGGGACACCTGGAGCCTGGGGGTTTCTTCATGATTCATGCAGAGAAACAGAAGAGAAGATCTAATTGTATGTTTCCATGCCATGCCACCTTCGGGGGCTTGTTCAATCACCAGCTCTTTCTTGCATTGTCTACACCATTATATGCAAATCGTGTTAGTCATGAGTCGAAAACTGAGGTATCACCTTGAACGTTGCTGTTAAACTAACTTAATTTCGCTTGCCCGCCTTGTTTAGCCAGTGTGCTTTGCATAAGTTGACGTTTCGGCAGTTCCTGGAAAGGCTTGGAACTGCGGGGGGGGGGGAGGGGGTCTAGTCGGACTACTGGTCGTATTAAGAGTGTCCTGAAGTCTGGATTTATCTTTCTTGGGGTACTTGGAAAGAGCATGAAAAAAAAACTGAAATTACTAGAGCTTATGCTAATCCATTTGCGGAGGAGGATTTATTTGGGTAAAGTTTTTATGTTATCACTGCCCGCAGGGCTGATTTTTGGTTCTTTGTCTCCTTTTTTCCGGACCCTTGCCTGAGGGTCGATGAAGAAATGCGCTAATCATGCCCTGACGGAGCTTGTCGTACAATAGCAAACTTACAATTAATCCAGTCTGTTTCCTCTTTTTCATGCTGCTGGAATGAAAATTGATGTTTTTACAGACAATAATTTGTAAAGGGGTTTTCTGGGGATGGTCATGGCATTAATTTGTTCAAGGTCAAGCCGACTGTTGCTATATGTCCAACGGTGATAATTGTTCATGCAGAATTATCAAAGGTTTTCAAAGTTGATGCCGACTACATCAAAAGCTTTTGACATGTTTGATGGAGTGATGTAAATGGTGGCCAGTCAAACCTGAAGGACAATAAGACATGTGATGATTTCCACATCTTGTTTGGACGTCCTTATAAGGAACCTGCAGAACTTTTTATCCCGACAGGTCGGCGCTGCGAGCAGTTGGACCGAAGACGTCACAAACAGAGCAAAGCAACGCAATGACGTCGCGTCACGACGTCCTTGACGCAGAGTGCACTAACACGGACGAGACGTCGGAAAATGGTACAATCGCTCACAGCGCCTCCTGGTGGCTGCAGGTTCCTCATTGGTGCGATTTGGTCACCCTTACTTACGGAATGATGTGGATCGTGTACGTCTTCTGATACGTACGGAGTGATTCTGCGTGGGCGTTACCGATTCCTGCGTTACCTGTACCATAATGGCGTGAAGAGAGGGTAACCGCCAGATTCAATATATCACCTCAGAATCGTTATTCGTCCTCACTGGTGTGGCTGAGATTTGTACTCGGCCTTATGCCTTGGCAATGCATTATTTTCAATTATACCTATCATTAATTAATATCCCGGAAAACCTTTTAATTCTCTAGAATTTAGCCACTGAGATAAAATTACCCAATCTAATGTTCTAAGGACTTGAGTACAAAGATAGAAGTGAGGTCGGTGATCACTTTAATGTCCTGCCAATGAACAGTGAGTGAGAGTTCCTGTTAATTGGCTTAATTGTCTTGAGGTAGATATTGTAATTTATCACTAACGAACTTTCTTTGATTTTGAACACGATGTTGGGAAACCTGTTTCTTTGTTTCAGACTAAAGTAGACCAGAGAATGGTCCATGTTGTGGAAGAAAGATCCATGAAAACCTGGCGAAATTTTAAAGTGAACAAAGTAGTTGAAGTAAACATTGGCCTGGCCTTTGAATGGTGACAACAGAATGTCGAATTATACCTTATGGTGAAATAATGAATGAGTGCTTTTGCTCATAAGTGCTCTCTCAGAATAGTGTTTTAAATGTGGCATTTATTCTTGCAATGTGAGTGACATCCTGCATTTGGCTTGTTAATTCGACAACTGGAAATTAGTTGATGATTATATAAATAATTACCAATTACTAATCAGGTCATGAGATTCCAATAATCACACATGAGGTGATTCATTTGGCCCAAATTTACCAAAACTGACGCAATTTTACCACTAAAGTATCGAAGTTATTGCCGTACTATCAGCAGCCGGAAGTTGATATGTAGGCTACATGCATGTGGGGCATGTAGGAACTCTTGGCGTCTGAAGGAATCGGCGGTTGCAGGGAGGTAGTCACTGGAACAGTTTCTTGATTGGTAGATGGTCTATACTCGGATGACATGGGTCCTTCATGATTCGTCAAAACCATTTTATTGCAACCAGTTGGAGATCAGATGTTATTTCACGTTACTGAAGAGAATTTCAAAGCATTTTGTCATCAGACAAACGGTTGGTGTCAAGAGAGGTTGAGAGTGACTTAGTGTGTTATCATTAGTGATATCAGCATGGCTGTGTTGATTGGAAGCATTCACAATACAAATTGACATTGGACACAGGTACTTAGTTCCTCTCTGACTCATAATCCGGAGATACGTCTCTTTGAAACAACATCTGAACAATTGGATCAGAGAAGGAGAATTGGCCAAACTATCTGGGCAAACGTCACTCAAATTGATGCATTTGATCCCGAGCTTTTCTCCTCTGGCAATATGAGTGTATTTATGTGTGAAAAATCGACAACAGTGTCGTCAGGACATTGTCTGCTGGTCTACCTTTGATGTGTAATATATTGTTTGCACAAAGCGTTCCAAACAGATTATTTTAACAACTAAAATCAGTAAATGATACAATAAAAGGTTAATACTCTTATGAAAGAAATATATCCCCGTTCGTTTCCATTTTGTGGAGTTTTGCGGACAAGTGACTGCACAATGGCTTGGTATCATTGCTGTTTTTGTCCAACAGAATTGCAAAATATAATGTTCTCATTTGTATGAGATTTGCTTTGATGAGTTCATCCTCGGACAAATCCCTCCTTTGCCTTTTAATGGAATCAATTTCCTGATCCTGTTTGAATGCGATCATCCTTTGGTTGCAAGGGAGATCTGGGCCTCCATTTCTTGGTAAAAGCCAAGGTATAAGTTCATTATACAATAATAGATCATGGTCAGCAGGGATTTCTATTGTCTCGTTTACTTCAGATGATCTTTGTGAGCCGGGACCAAGGACAGCATCAAAGGCTTCTCATAATGGTGAAATGGTTCATGTTTAGCTGACAGAAGTCTTTGGTGACTGTACTGAGTTAGTGATGCTGCAAGGTACACTCTTATTGTTTGAGCCGCCGTTTCGGACCTTGTTCCCAACAAAGTTTTGAAGTTAAAGTTAGTTGTTGGAGTATAAATGTCGACTGCCGTCGATATATGTTTCTCCCCTTCATATTAAAATTACCACTTAAAGTCCCAGCTTCATCCCCCGTCCAGCAGCATCAATTACTTGATGCAACTGGTTCAACAATGAACAAAAATGTCAACCGGCTGATGGTTTGTTTGAAATTCCTACCGACTTCATAAAAAAGCAGACTTTTTGAGGGCCCCAGGAGTGCCCGCCCGAACAAAAAAATGACTGAGAGTGAAGTGGATCCCAAACAGGAAGTGACGTAAACTCAGGAAAAATGGCCGACTCGCAGGGTATTTCGGGTAATACACCTGCTGCAGAGGTGCAGCGAAATGAGCCGTGCATGCTCCAATGACGTTACGTCAAACAATGGTGTGGCGTAGTTCACACGAGTCACGTCACGGTCGGCTCACACCTCTGCGCCCTGTGTACTCCAGCACGACCTGTGACGACGTCGTCGTCAGGGCGGTCATGGCAGTGTTGCAGCTGGGCTGCTTCCTTCTTCTACAGCAGGCCTTTTGGACGATTCGCTTTGTTTTCACCCGGGTTTTCAATTCAATCCAGCTGCTATCGTTCAATAACTTACAGACGTAGGTGGCTTTTTGAATTTTCATGCGCTCAAGTGTAGTACGCCCCACTGAAATTTTGAATCGACAACAAAATGGCGACGATGAGACCTTGGCCCGATGTTGGCCGATTGGTTCTGAATTCCTGAGTTGACGTCATCATTCCGAAGATTACCGGACGTTTCCGATCTCATTCTGTGCCTTTTCTGTTTTAAGGACACAAAACTTCATTGCACTTTATTTAATCAACGAAGTCATTTTGGTCGAAAATGCACATTTTATCCAAAGTATATGATCATTATGAACTAAATGAAGAGTGCCTGGACGGGGGATGAAGCTGGGACTTTAAATTCTCTACCCCTGCTTACCTTGGCTTCCTATGTATCATTTATTGTGGGGGGAACTTTACTACTAATGCCAAGATCATCCTGGGAATGGTATTAGGCCTTCATGTTGGAAGTATAGACAAATAGTTTGCGTACTTAGTAATACAGAACAAACTATTGCATTCTCTGAATGTCTACAACATCTACTCCTGGATCAAAAAACAGTAGGTAAGACAGCAATGTTAGTAATTATAGTTAAAAACCAATTACTCTGAAAATCTCTTCATGCCACCTGGTGTGACATTTACACTAATTGTTTACCTTTTTAAGGTTCCGTCTATGATCTCCAGGTAATTCACTTCCATAATATTTGTAGATGGTGGTGGAGAAATGTCAGCTATACTCTGACCATTTGCCCTCAGTAGATTTCTAAGCCATTTGTAACAGAGGTGCCATTGTCATACCCTGCCAGGATGCACGGTGGGTGTTTGACCCAAGCATCATTTGTCTGGCTTGTGGTGAAAAACTAACAACGTTACCATCACCAATTCCATTTGCCGTTGTTTCTTCAATTCTGTAACTTGTAAGTGTTTGGGTGACTTCTAGGGCTTTCCTATAAAGTCTTGGCCTACCCAGTGTAATGCTTCTGAGTCAAGTTTTTAAAAGCCATTGATTCAGACATGCCTGAAGCATTGGTGCCATGAAGTTACACATCCATATTATTGAAATGGTTCAGAGTTGTCATTTGCATGCCTAAGTGGTCCTTGGGTTGTGTTTTAATAAATATGGACGAGAAAAGTAAACTGCTAAACGGTGATACAGTTACAATGTCGCGACAAACTTGAATCATTTTGTAACATGAGGGACACTTTGGTTTTTTCAAGTGTCGTTTTAAGTATCAATTTCACCCTATTCCGCTTACGTATGTATTCTAGACAGCTTGTTTGTGATTCCCTGGATGTGGGATTGGACACTTATGTATTGTAATACTACATGGTGTTTATTTGAAATGTACTCTGGAGCCCCACTCGGAGAGCTCGGGACACAAAAATGAGAAATTCAATCATGTACTTTACAGTCGTCCCAGGAAACCCAATATGGGGATTTTTATCTCAATAATATTCCACTAAAGTTGGAGAGATATGAAGTGTTTGAACTGAAAATGGTTTACGTTTTCGTACACCGGTATACACCTATTAAAAATACGATTTGTGTGTTTTCATTTTTTTAAATGCTGACACATGACATTCACTATTGCTGGACTATAGTATAGTTTACAACAAACACTATGTAGCTTCAGAAATGATCACCCGCAAAAGTTGCATGGACAATCTCTCAAAAATGTTAACGTTCGTTTCTTGACGTGAAGAGAGACTGTAGAGGTGATGGTTGGAAGACCGTACTGTGTTTGTTTGCTTGTCTGATCGGACGTCATCCATGCCATGTTCCTCTGTAGAGAATAAAGGCCCTTTCCTGCACAATCCATCGGTTCTGAGTAGAAATATGATTCAATCTGGTCCCCAGGATTATTATCAGCTCGTGTTGAGGTTGGTGAAATGTTAGTGTAGCGGTTGTCTGTTTGTTTAGAGTAACCTTTACAACATCGGTTGTTGTCAGTTTGTTTTTACACAATCTGTCAGTTTAACACTCTTGGTGTAATAGTTCAGGAAGTCTGGCGCCATGCAGATGAGCGGGGGAGGGGCTCGGTTATTTTACCTGATAGGTGTCAGTCAAATATGAGGATTCAATTCCAGAGGCTTCAAACAAATCTAATGAGTTTCGTGTAATGAGTTGTAATGAGTTTTGTTCACACTTCCTTTCTCAACCTAATACATGTGGTTGCTTGTTTTTCACCAGTTTAAGTTTTCGCCTTCATTAAAAAAGTGATCCATTGATTAAGAGAAAGAGCTTCACCATTAACGGCTCAGTCTTGTTTTGATTGTAAGCAGGTGAATCAAGACAGCGTCCTGGCATCGTCATCACCATCTGCATTGATCAGGAGCTAACTGACAGATAAATAGTCCTCAAATATTTGGTTAGCCAATCATTTGTCACGCGGAATCCGTCTCAATTATCTGAAGTGACATCACACAACCACTTATTCGATAATACCTTTTGTCCGTCAGATTGAAACAGATTACATCTATCCCCCTAATTGATTTCAGAATGAAACTGACATAGTTTCATTGCCTTATCCCTTGGCGGTGATAAGACTACACGGGGTGATGAGGGGACATTGGGATTTTTCAAGAGCTTGTACATTTCAAGCAGACATTTCTAAATTTGCGGATCCAATTTTGATCCATTTTGATTGAAAAACGTGGACGTCTGAGGGGAAATGTGCTCCTTCAAAGCAGATAATTGGGTTACATTCGTACAGATGGCAGCTCTGTCGGAAAGCAACCTGAAGGCCTCGATGCCGGGATGATTAGAAGCATTGTGAAACATAACTGCAAATCAAATGTAGCGAGAATTATCAAGCTATCAGTAAACCAAAGGTATCAGTATAACAAAAGATGTTTTTTTTAGTATATGAGAGTGAAAAAGAAGGTTTTGATTGAGAGATGATGAAAGAAATGTAATGAGAGAATGATATTATCTTGATGTAGATTTCGATGTAGGAAACATGAAACAGAAACGATTGTAGCAGGTGATCATTTCACAACCTCATCTATTGTGTTCCAATTAATGATGGAATGTTTCCAGGTGCGCTTGTCGGAGACACCAGAACCACTCATCCATTTTGATGTAGAAGACAATCACAAAATCGACTCACTTTACTCAGTGTAACATCGAACGCCTTTACTCAGCAAAGGCACAAAATGAAAGAAAATGCATCGGTTTGGAAGACATGTAATTAGTGCAGTCCATCAAAACCAATAGTCGTTACGGCAAGGCTTGGTTACAGGGTTGTGTCATCGCGTAACGTCCTCAGAGACAATGGATGCGAAACTTCCTCGGGCAGGTGTACGTGAAAGCTGACGGAGATATGACTCATACACATTGGATTGTATCGAAATGGACAAACAGATACCAAATCAGGTTACTGCTTCAAGTGCGTAACTTGTTTAAAAGTTTCTTTACGTTTTGGTGATGGTTGTGTGCTGTGGACAAACATCTCCTCCATCACAAGGCTTGTTCTGATTACCCTGCCTCATACCAGCTTGTTTTTTAACTATCGAGAGAGAGAGAATAAAACAATAGATGCTACTCAAGCCAGGAAGGGTAATATTATTAGAACTTTAGCTCAATATGACGCAGGCCATGTTTCATCACATGTGTGGTGAAGGGGCATGTCACGTGATACTTGTATCAGCATCCCTGCAATAAGTATTTATCGAGTGTTTTGAATGTATCTTTCTTTCTACACTTACCCCACCACTGGAGTATTTTACCCCACCACTGGAGTATTTGACACTCTTCGGCCAACCAAATGTTCTGTTTGATGTGCGCTTCATGTCGGTTAATTGAATTGTTGGGATTTTATTAAAGCCAGGGGACTCAACCATTATAAGCGACTCCATGCACCATCTCACTCAAAACTGAGCGTCGGTTTAGTTGGTACACCATGTTATTCTTCGTTCATTCGCTCCAGGTCTTCCGGCCTCTGCACCAGAAGTTAATAAAACTTATATCAACAATTTCGTATAAGAACTATTACCGATGCAATCATATTAAGCCGTTGGCGCCACAATGTTATAGCCCTGCATGCACCTAATTTAGGTTGCCATGACCGGGTCTGGTCTGACCAGTTAATCAGGTAAGCATCTCTAAATAACCATGATGTTAATTAATTTGCCAGAATAACATCCCAGGCATTGCCAGGTTTATCAGTTGCTAGGGTCTTAACTTGTCTGTTCCTTCATTCATAGTGCACATTAAAAACAAAGATAAGGGAAATGTTATGCAATGACTGCTTCAGTCTGGACCCTTCATCTGATTCTGTTTTCGGGGAATTGTGGCTTAAAGGCACTGTGAGGTAGATGAACTGGAAAATGCTATTGATATTGCAATGCGATGTAGCACACTTATATTAATATGTTTGTAATCATCAGCATCACCAGATTATGGATGAGAGAAACTGCAGTTGGACACGGGAGATACAGTCCCATCCCTCACAAGTTCTTCCCTCACTCCTAAGTTTAGGCTATCGAAATTGCCTCATCTCGCAAACGCCACAGGATGGCGCATCTTTCTCTGAAGTTGATATGGCTTTAGGGCTCTTATGAGTGGCTTTTGTGAGGGTCCTTGTTTCATCACTGGTACTTAATAGTCGCAGACAGAGTCAGGGAACTTAACATTTACAACATGGCAACAGTCAAGTATGTGTTTCCTCCATGGGAATCACCTATAAATTCTTAGAAAATGGTGCAACAGGGAGACAGTTTCCAGGCGCAGACAGTATCCTCTCGATGTTTCTGGCACTGATGTTATATCACAGTCTCCTCTGACGGATGTGGTGCAATGAATGTTCCTTTAACGATAACCAGAAATGTACTGAGCAGACCTGCCATATATTGCTACAAGTTGTTATATAACGCACCAGTTGCGGCTCCATGCTGTGACCTATCAGCTGCATATCTGACATGTCCGAGGAATTTTCGTAGGGATGGGTTTATGCTTGGAAAAATATCCTTAATGAATAATTTCATTGCAGGGAAACAGAGTGATATCTTGATAGCAACATATAGAAACTAAAATGTACATGTACGTAGGCCTAACACCCTTCTGTTCAAAATATTTGTTCTGTCCTCATATTACTTTGAACTTTGTTTTGTTACTGCTGGAGAATGTTTTCCTGTCTATTTTACTGACTTTTGTTACCTGAGCGTGTGACATACCCCGATAAGACAAAACATGCCTAATTCTTTGTCATGTCTGTGTGCATGATGTTGATAACATAACCAGTATCATGTTTAAAATGGTCCAAAGTTGCGACACCACCATGCATTATCAGGTCACGTTCATTCACACCACGTGTACGGAACTTGATGCCTATATACTACTTTTTTCTTCATTCGCTTAAGTCTCATAACATTCCTGGGCCAGCTAATCCACCCATCTTTGTATGTCATGTGGTAGTACATCCCTAAGCGAATTTTCTGGTTGTTTAGTTCTGTAACGTAAGGCCAGGTGGCATCATACGTAGGATGATGTTGGCCATCAAACTGATGATGGTGGCCATCAAACTTATCAATGTGCTTACCATGAAAACGGTTTCTTATTCTGAAAATCCTAGTAGTATGACTGTATTAGCATCTTTTTGCATATTCCAAGAGACAGATTGGGCTTCAAATACATGTATTGGTTTTTCTGCATTTGTGTAAGAACAGCCATGCTGATTGTTGTAGATACTTTGAAAAAAGGCTTAACATGTTGTAGATGTTTGAGAGAACAACATATTGTGGGCCACCCGAGTGTTTTGGAATGCTTGGAGTTAACCTAAGCCTGCCAAGGTTAGCATCAAGGAAAGAAAGAACAATAGCATACCGTAGATCTGAAATAGGGAATATTTTTGAAGATAAGAAGGCTTAGAGACTGTGTGAGGTACCATCTGTTTCAACCAGCAAGTATTGCCAAGAACCGGAGGCCTACATGCCACATGAGTGAAGAGAAATGTGTTCGTGGAGTCAAGTCAGAAGAAATCAGTGCTAGGCCAATGATGAGTCGTAATATTTTGGCCCGTCAGTACAGGCATGACAGGTGCCAAGTCGAAGTCCTATTGATCTGCATGTAGACCGACGTTGTTTGTGAAACTTCATTGTATTTCAATACTATACAATGATCATTATGTCATTTTGATTCTCACTTAACGATGAACTTCAAGTTAGTAGAACAAAAGATTCAATTACAGCTGTTTGGCCTATCTGATGAACTTTTCATCCCACTCGCCATGACGGTGATATCACTGTGGCATAGGGTAACTGTTCCACCCCAACCTTTCGTTTCGTTCAGATCATGAAAATCTTCTTCCATGGAGAATGCACTTGATGCCATTCTTCTTGGTCTGTACCAAGGAGTCAGGAAGGACAAGCCACACTTTCCTCTGCTGATTTAGGCAAAGATCCATGGTGCAAGCTGAAATAATCGAAGGGGAAGGGTTCATAGGAAAACCATCTGTTTTGCTGTACCATATGGTACAACTGGCCAGCAGGCATGGTGATATCTAATCCAGGAAGGGGGGCTAAAATACCATGCCACTCAGTTGAGTTCCTATTTCTTTCTAGTTCAATAGTCACATTCAACCATTTCTTTCCATTCATTAAACTTGGCTATCTCTAGTTATCACTCGGAGATTTTTCACATGCACTTCCTCTCATGTTTGCATTCCTGAGTGGTTCTCCTTGCCGATACCTTGCAGAAAGCCGAAGGAACTTGTTTGAAATATCCAATCGAAAGTGTTTGTAAACAGCCAGTTTGCAGTATTTTTGGTGTGGAACACCCGCGGTTTTATGCCTGAGCTGGCATCAAGGAGAAGCGTGTCTTAAACTTAAGATTGTGTGCGTAATCCAGGCCTAAGTAAACAGGAATTCACCAGAACACCCTTCAGCCTTTTTGTTTTATTTTCAAGAACTTTTTTTGTACGAAAATCTTGAAGTCAGCTTCTTTGCTGCTTAACTTTTCCTAACTTGCTGTGTGCCTGTAGCAATTCTGAAATCTAACATCAAGTGGAGAGCTGCAGGTTTGAAATCTTCCGTTGATTTGAGAATGTTGCTCCTCTAAAGTTCCGTAACATCCACCTTTGGCAAGATGAAGAACACTGTTTGTCATAATTCTGAAAAAAAGGATAAGTGAAGTGAACTTTTTATTTGCCTTCGTATAAAATATGACATCAGTGTTACAAAACCATATTACTAAACTATACTTTGAGAAAAATTGACAGTCTTATTACTTCACTCTGACATTTCATTGAGTGGAGTCTGAGAAACTTTAGCATCGTCCCCAAATCTCTGGATATTTGTAGAGAATTGGGGACATACTCTACATACCATCCAAAACTAATAAGTAGCACTGCCGTGTTCACCTTTATTTATTTGGAGGTAACATTTATGATGCTGTCATTCGAGCCATGGACAATATCTATGTAACGTGAGATTCATAGGAGAATGACATGGTTCGGATCAATTAGAAGCAAAGTCAGATTATTGGAATATCCAAAGAAGTAATATTATCCTTTACAGATCTATGGACCAGGAAGAAAACGGGATAGGTAACATGAGAAAGTTGTTGTTGGTAGTAATAGGAAAGGAAAACCTGGTGGGAGACAATGATAGAACTTTGATTGATTTTGTATCAGGTGATAATTTGTTACGAATATTCCGATAGAGGCAGACGGAGATATTTTTCTTGAAGCCGGTATCATCATCTGTCGAAGGTTTGCTTGGTTTTTAGGCAGAATCAGGTGGGAGAACTATCGATCAATTTCATCAGCCGCCATCTTGGATCGTTGTTAAGAAAGTTTGAGGATCAGTTTTGCCAGCCGCCATCTTGGATCGTTGTCAAGGAAGTTTTAAGATCAGTTGCCAGCCGCCATCTTGGATCGTTGTTAAGGAAGTTTGAGGATCAGTTTCACCAACCACCATCTTGAATCGTTGTCAAGGAAGTTTTAAGATCAGTTTCATCAGCAGCCATCTTGGATCGTCGTCAAGGAAATTTCATGCCGTTCCGCCAGCCGCCATCTTGTTGTCACGAGGAACGTGACCTAATTGCCACGAGGAAACCCTACGTCTATGAGACGAACGAAAAGTTAAGCCGGTTCGTTAAAACAATTGCAATACATCATTTCGGCCACTTCATTTCGGCCGTATCGATCATTTCGCCCATTTCATTTCGGCCACTTCATTTCGGCCGTTTCGATCATTTCGGCCGTTTCGATCATTTCGGCCATTTCATTTCGGCCGTTTCGATCATTTCGGCCATTTTATTCGCGATTGCATCATGACATGCGTACCAAATTCCATCCTCGGACGCAGTCAAACGATCAGAGCGATTCGGCGGGAACTCCAAGCTGGGTAAAGTTAAGGATCCTCATGTTTACCCACCCAGGATGATCCTGGGTAATACCCCCGTCACACTAGAGGCGGAATGAGCAGGAATGCCGTCGGAATGACAATTCGTAGTTCATTCCTGGACAATCGAAGTGCATTCTAAAAATTCTGACTGGGTTCCGACTGCGTTCGTAATGTTCCGGCCCGTTCCTGTGGTCTGTCGGAATGTTTTGAGCATGTTCAAAACTATCGAGGTGCGTTCCAAGTGGAGAAATATCGAACGGCATTTGAAGTGTATTCTATCTGCATTCTTACTGCGTTCTAAATAGTCCGAC